>JAODAL010010684.1:0-103792 GCA_025379985.1 Phyllomedusa bahiana | reverse complement strand
TGCCCCCCAAAAAGTAAGAAGCAGCACAGGACACGTGAAACCCGCACTGTACTGAGGGAGGGCTATAAATCACCAATCACTGCATGCACCCACTAAACATGTAAGAGCAGCACAGGCCCCGTAGTACCGCACTGTACTGGGGGAAAAGGCTTTAGATCACCAATCACTGTATGCACCCACAAAATACATGTAGAGCAGAAACAGGACATGTAATACCGCACTGTACTGTAGAGAGGAGCTATAGACCACCAATCACTGTATTCACAGCACTAATACACATAAGAGCAGTACAGAACTGCACTGTACTATAGAGAGGTGCTATAGACCACCAATCACTGCATGCACCTCACTAATACATGTGAGCAGTACAGGAAATGTAGTACCGCACTGTACTATAGAGAGGCGCTATAGACAACCAATCACTGCATGCACTTCACTAATACATGTGAGCACCACAGGACATGTAGTACCGCACTGTACTATAGAGAGGCGCTATAGACCACCAATCACTGCATGCACCTCACTAATACATGTAAGAGCAGAACAGGACATGTAGTACCGCACTGTACTATAGAGAGGCGCTATAGACCACCAATCACTGCATGCACTAATGCAGAAGTTTTACAAGTAACATGTCCATGATAATTGGTTGGATTTTCCATCAATCACATCTTCTACAGATCAGCAGTGTCTGGGGCATTGTATGGCAAGAGTCCCAGAGCGACCACTGTACAGTCGCAGGTATCCTCAAACTGCGGCCTTCCAGCTGTTGGGAAACTACAACTCCCATCATTCCCATTGTTATAGATTATATAAATCCATGATGGGACTTGTAGTTTCCCAACAGCTGGAGGGCCGCAGTTTGAGGATGCCTGATAATGAATATATTGTATCCTGGGGTCATTGTAACTTGAGGGAGCACTGTAATAACATTACTCATACCAGCTGACATTGGGTATCTTTCTGGGTGAATAATAATTGTATTATCATGTGCACCTTTTTGTTTTATCTGCACTTGTATTATCATACATGGCGTCTGTTATTGCTGGGGTCTGCTGCAAAGGGTATAGGTGGAACTAATTTTACCCATTGTTTTCCTCTTGGCCTAGACCGGGGGACAAAGGCAGACCTTCAAGAAGATATAACTTTTCAGGAAATGGAAAATGTTCACCACCTACAAGGAAGGTAAGAACGAAGCAATGAAAGAGAAACTGGTGGTTGAAATTACTGTAGAAATGAAAACTACAATTGTATACAGTCTAGACAATGCTCTGTGAGCTTAACAGCCTAAACACCAGACTGAAAAAAAAAAAATTGAGAGGTGGATACAGCTGTATTCAATCAAGACAATACTCTGTGAGCTAAACAAATACATTGTACATTGCTAGTTCAGCTATCAGTTAAGAAGTAATACAATTGAATTCAGTCTAGACAATGCTCTGTGAGCAAAACAGCCTGGACTGCAGATGGATATATAGTACATAAATAGTCCTGCTCTCAGTTGAGAAGTGAGACACTTGTATCTAGTATAGACATTGTTCTGTGAGCTAAACAACCCAGACTCCAGACTGATACATCGTACATAGCTAGTCCTGATGTCAGCTGAGAAGTGGATATAGTTGTACCCAATCTGGACAATGCTCTGTGAGCTAAATACATCAACAGCACATATTTCACTGATTGTTTGCTACAATGTATTAGTCTCTTTATATCAAGAGTGCAGTACCATTGTAACTGTCATTATCAGTTTGTTGCAATGTATCAGTCTGGAGTCCAGTTTGTTTAGTTCACAAGAGCATGGACTAGACTAGAAACAACTGTATCTGTTTCTCAGTTGAGAGCAGGATTGGATACATACAACATATCAATCCAGATACTGGGCTATTTAGCTCACAGAGCATTGTCTACACTGGATACAACTGTATCTATTTTTCATCTGAGAGCAGGAGTAGCTATGTACAATATATCAGCATGCAGTCCAGGTTGTTTAGCTCACAGAGCATGGTCTAGATTAGAGACAGCTGTATCACTCATTTCTCAGCTGACAGCAGGACTAGCTATATTTAGCTCATAGAGCATTATCTAGATTGGATACAGCTGTATATACTTCTTAGCCGAGAGCTGGACTAGCTATGTACAATGGATCAGTCTGGAATCGTGGCTGCTTACTTCACAGAGCATTGTCTAGATTGGATATAGCTGTATCCACTTCTTAGCTGAGAGCCAGGGCTAGCTATCTACAATATATGAGTTTGGATTCCAGAATTTTAAGCTTACAGAGCATTGTCTAGATTGGATGCAACTGTATTCACTTCTTGGCTAAGAGCTGGACAAGGTATGTAGGGAATTCCTGCCTCTGAACCTAAGCAACCAGCATTCTCATTCCCTGACGGCAATCAAACATCTTGAAAGCGGTGAGGAATCGAAGCACAAAGTATATTAGAACTTTTCATCTATATGATTAAACTTTACGTATACCAGCCCAGTGTACCTATAGTCATATAAATTATCTCCCACATATGTGGAAAGCAAACAGTGGATCAGTATTGCCCATTTACATTTGCAAATATTTTTCTCAGCAGTTAGGGCTTGTCCCCACGGCACGGGTTTTCAGCTGGCTTTACAGACTGTTTTCTAAACTGAAAAAAACTTTTACATGTACCTCTATGGTTTTCCACCAGGCGATTTTTTTAGACCATCGGCAGTTCGAAAAACATTGGGCATGTTCATTCTTCCGCCCCGTTTTTGGGCGGAATATGAACATCTCAATGCAAGGGGGGGAAGGATTTTCTCTGCAAACAGCAGAGAAAAGCCAACCCCGGTGGCCGCGTACACATGGCTCCAAGACAGAGCAAATACGGGTCGGATAATCTGACTATTTGCTCTGTGCCGTGGGGACGCGACCTAAAGGGCCGTTCACACGGCTTATTGCAGGGACGGATTTCAGCCGTATTGTGTGCCGTATTTGCGCTGCAGTACGGCTGGAATCCGTCCCAGCCATTACGGTAATCCACAGTTCTCATAGAGAACTATGAATTCCGTCTCTCCTCCTCCCCCGGCGAATCCGCCGGGCGGGGGAGAAAGTGACATGTTCATTATCCAGGCGGGATACGTGGATAATGAAAGTCTATGGGGCCGGCGGGCAGTGCCCCCGCCCTGCCCCGCCCCTTACTCACGCCGTAATTGCGGGCGAAATCCGTCTCGCAATTCCGGTTTGAATAAGCCGTGTGAACCGGCCCTTAGGGTACAATGTTCACACAACTGATTTGCAGTGCCAAAAATTTCAGTGCCGAATCAGCATGTAGTCGATACCTAAAATCTGCGCAGGTAAGTGCGGATTTTATGAAGATTTTCAGCCTCTTACGTACTACAATGTTAGGTGCAGAATCCGTCTCCAAAATCGACATGTCCATTCTTTTCCAGCGCTGAAAAGAAATGGACACCGAGGAAAATCATCATCATGTGCACAAATGCACGGAATTTCCATAAGATTTGAGTCCAATTGGGTGCGAATCCTGAGAAAGATTCAGCGCTGTATCAGCGGCAGAATCCGCATGCAAATCAGCTGTGTGAACAGGCCCTAAATTTCATCCACCCCTGGGTGTAAAATTCTGCTATATACAACAAAGAACCTCAATAGGCAAGACTGCATGCAACATATCAAGGAGAGCAATGACGGGAAGAAGGGGCATGTGATGCATCATATACCAGAAGTCTATAGGAACTGGACACTACTCTTACCTTGCTGGCTGCAGAATATAACCGTGACATCCATCTATCATCCCTCTGTGTTACAGGAAAAGAAACTCCTTCTCCAGACCATGGGTCACCGATTCGGCCCCCGAACATCCGACCCCACACGCTGCCATTAAACGGCACCCGTCCCTGCCACCGCTTCACCTGAACACCGGGGAGGAAGTCAGCAAGCTGGAACGTCTGGGGCTCGGTTACCTGGTGCAGGAAGCCTATTCTGAACCCAACATCCTAAATCCAAATCCTCTTCGTGACATCAAATATATCAAGGGGCACATCTGGCAAAGTAAGGGGCAGTATTTATGATGTACATGTAATAGAAGGAACTTGTTATACTTGTAAAATACTATTGGAATCTGTTCTAGAATCCGACCAGTTTTTTTACCGTGTATTTTTTGCACGGATTTTGTGGATCTTTTCGGATTTAGACTGTCCATAAACATTGAACTGTACTATAATCTGCCGTGTTCAAGTGAAAGACGATGGATTATAGACTATGTGCTATGTTTTTTGTTTTTTTTAACAGATTTCAGATCGGATCGGATCTCCGACCAAAGAGAATCTGAGCTGTGTAGACTAAAGCTTGAATTTTCTATTGAGGTCTATGGGGATGATTTACAGTCGGATTTTTGCAGATTCTAAAATACTGAATCCGCGTAAAAATCTAGCAGTAAACCAGTGCGGTTCAGACGTAGCCTTAGGAGATTAAAGGGGTTGTCTCACTATTAGGATCACTGCTTTTTATGTTAAAGATTTTGCAAAAACACTTTGCAATATATGTCCATTAACAGTGTCCTACCTATTCCTAGATATCCCCTCTTGTATGGGCTGCATCAGCTCCTCAGGTCGCTATAGCTACAGACCTGTTTGATCTCTCCTGATAGGCTGCCAGCACTGGTCGCTGTAGCTACAGACCTGTCCTATCCCTCCTGATAGGCTGCCAGCACTGGTCGCTATAGATACAGACCTGTTTGATCTCTCCTGATAGGCTGCCAGCACTGGTCGCTATAGCTACAGACCTGTCCTATCCCTCCTGATAGGCTGCCAGCACTGGTCGCTATAGCTACAGACCTGTCCTATCCCTCCTGATAGGCTGCCAGCACTGGTCGCTATAGCTACAGACCTGTTCCTATCCCTCCTGATAGGCTGCCAGCACTTGTCGCTATAGCTACAGACCTGTCCTATCCCTCCTGATAGGCTGCCAACACTGTTTGCTATAGCTACAGACCTGTCCCTATTTCCTTCCCTTGATAGGCTGCCTCAGTTGTCCTATAGCGACAGACCTGTCCTATCCCTCCTGATAGGCTGCCAGCACTGGTCGCTATAGATACAGACCTGTCCTATCTCTCCTGATAGGCTGCCAGCACTGGTTGCTATAGCTACAGACCTGGCTTCTACTGCAGCCTAAATTCAAAGTGAAACCAAGAAAACAAGACTGAGGTAAGATGAATCAATGTAGTGAGACAACCCCTTTAATGTTCGGCCCATTGGGACAAATTTATCAATCTGGTCTATAAAGGAAGACTGTCGTCGTTGCCTCTAGCAACCAATCTAGCTCAGCTTTCATTTTTCCAGAGTAGTGTAAGAAATGAAAGCTGCGCTCCCTTTGGTTGCTAAGGGTGTAATTTTCCGCTGGTTTTGGCACATATTTTGCACCAAAATAAGCCCCGAGCAATGATCGATGCACTGATTCCAATGTAAAATATGCACCGTCATTCACACAACGCATTTTTTAGGGCGATTTTTTATGCTTTTTTTTTTTTTTCCAGAAATACACAGCCTTGTGAAGGCTTCCGTCACCGCCATGTTTTCTGTTTTACGACTTCCCCATACAAGTAGTTAAACCGCCATCTTTGTACACCCTAATGCATTGTTAATAGAATGCATTAGGCTGTGTAAATGATCGCGCAACCTAGGGGTGAAACACCTTGGGGGGAGGGAGAAGGGTCTTAAAGTAAAAAAAAAAAAAAAAAGTTTTAAAGGTACAAAATAATAAAAAAATGAAAAGTTCAAATCACTCCCTTTTTGCCATTTTACAAATAAAAATAAATAAAAATGTGACCTATTTGGTATCGCCGCGTCCAAAAACGTCCGATCTATTAAAATCTAACATCGTTTATCCCGTACGCTGAACACCGGAGAGGAAAAAAAAATTCCAAACACCAACATTGTTGTTTTTTTCTCATCCCATAAAAATTGGAATAAATTTATCAAAAAAGCTGCCTGTATTCCAATCTGGTAGCAATAAAAACTGCTCTTCATCCCACAAATAATGCCGCTTCACTCAAGACTGTAGGTAGAAGTACAAAAAAAGTTATTGGTTGCAGAAAATGGCGGCGGAGCAAAATTTCAAAAATAGAAAATGTTTGGAATTTTTTTTTTACGGTACCAAAACATAACGGAAACCCTACATGTTTGGTATTGATGGATTTGTATCAACTTGTAGAAAGAATACAGATAATACATAATTTTTAACTGTTTTTTTTTTTTTATATTAAAAAGCACAACACATTTCAGCTTGCACTTTATATGAAAAATAAAAACCTGGAGCTACAGAAGCACCGGGGCATAGTTTGGCATTACTCAGTCAGCTTGCACTTTATCATATGTCGTTGCCGCACATTACACGGTTTGATGCGTTATTTCTGTCTGTAATGTAGCCCTGAGGTTTTTCTTTTGTTTTTAAGGGTTGGGTTCAGCCGAATCTTCAAGAGACAGCAAGGTAAGTGTACCTGAAACAACCAATATTTACATGGATACCGCATCGTAGTACTTTCAGTAATGCCTGACAATTTCTGACTCAATAGGGTGGGAGATAGTCAACTGCGAAAATGTAGTGAGGCTACTGGGGATGAAGGTCATAGGAAGAAGAGCTGGGACACCAAAATAGTCGTGGGACGTAGATTCCCTTTTTTTAGTGATGGTCTTTTTGGAAAAACTGATCCCCCAAAATAGGGGAAAAATGTGAAAACCCTATGGTGTTTGTTAGGTTTGTCTTGAAGAGGTAGGGGAAGACAGGAAAGAGGAGGTAGGAGGGGACAGAATGACAAGGATGTCAAATAGTCTCCAAAAAAGTGGGCTTTGTGGATTCTTGATGGTAAATTTGGTGACCCTGAATGGGTGTGTACCTAACATGTATAAAAGGAAATGAGTTAGACCAAGGGGCCGGGCCTCTAACCCCTTGATTAAGCCATTTGTGGTGAAAAAGTTTGGGGAGGTCAGGGCAGACGTTTTAAATTGGATTTCACCTTGTCTAAAGTGTCACCCCTGCAGAGAGTGTCACAAAGGGCCCTTTTTTGTTTTGTGTCCATTAGATTGGGACGATGCCCAAGTAGGAGGGTTGGGATCCCCTTTCTGGAGTTAGTAAATTGCTGTATATATAAGGCTTTCCTGCTAATAGGTGGGGTTCCACCCGACTTTAAAAGAAAAGGAGCTATTCCTTCCCTTTTGAAAGGGTCATAAGGGTGAGGTTGACAATCAAAGGGTTTGTTAAATAGTTTTGGGATAGGAGTTTTTAAGAGATCATACATAATAAACCGTTGTTTTTAGGTTTTATAGATAGAGAACTGATAGAGAAGTCAGGAAAATAGTTAAAGAGAAAAAGACAAGGATGCACAGAGCCACCAAAGGTCCCGAGGAATGACAACTCCGCCACCCCATCATGGAGCTGAGTGGTTGTTGCAAATCAGAATTATCCAATAGAGTGTTCCAGAAACCAAGTGGTGCACTCAATACACTTGTGTATTTTGTGCAAGGGCACGATTTGGATTATGGGATCCCAAAAGTTCTTGACCCCTGCTTCCTTACATAGTGTAGCATGGACTCAATCCATACACAAAAAGGTACGTTAGTTGAACGCTTAGGCTTGATCCACAGGGCATTGGACAAAAACAGTAAGAAATTCGACCCTTTTTTTCTTGATGCGCGGTGTTTGTCACTATTACCAAAACCACAGATGGCTCTAATATTTTTGCCGTCAATCTATACAATTGATTGTATGGGAAACAGACGGACAAAAGCATAATGCCGGCAGATTATCCAACAAGTTCCTATATACGCCGGCACCAGAAAACGAGCTTAAAAAAAAAAAAAGTGTAGACTACAGGTCGTTTTTTTTCTATTGACGTCTACGACCATGCAAAACGGTCAAATTTTCAGCTGTTCCAAAATACAAAAACTGTTAAAAATGCGACCGTTTTCTTGTGTTGTGTGGACATAACCTTAGTATCCAACCAGGCTTGCAGAATTGTTTTACGAGCCAAGGAAGATGCACAAAAAAGGAGTTGTTTGTGTGCAGCAGGGCGGCATGATACTCCGAGGGCGGTTCCCCAAATAGGGTCCAAGATGAGGTTAGCGAGATATTGTAAGGCAGATGTGTGTTTGCAAAGATGGGGTTCTAGTCCAAACGGTTTGAAGCGGGGAGTATGACCATAGACGAGGATGGAAATTCACAACCTGCGCCTTACACCAGCATTGAAAGTTGGGTATCTTTCCCATGAGAAAAGTTCTGTGGGGGTGTAATGTAGCTTTTGTGGGCAATTTTTAGAAACATATTCCAGTAAGAGACCGATGGAATGATCTTCTAAAACAGTGCACGCTGTGTTCTAATATGGTTGAGGGTCAGGGTGGTGGTGCCGCTATCCCAAAGGCTCACGTTATCTGGTCTCCAACCCTTTTCAGGCTCGACCGACATCCTACTTTATGTCACTACCAGCCCCCTCCAACATGGTGCAATGGGGTTTTCCTCTGCCTAGCTTTATCGTAGCACCATACAGGCCCATGCATTACAAGAGTTGGTGGCAGCTGGTAAAGACAGGACAGTAAGGCTATGTTCACATGGCTTATTTTGGGACGGATTTTTTGTTTTGTTTACAGTTTAAAAACTGTAAAAAAAATAAATTAATTTTTCTCTATTTTTTCATCCACTTTAGACTTTCCCACCGCTCAGTCATTCCCCTCGATCCCCCATGCCTGCCAGGTTAAGACCTTTGTCCAAGATCAGTTGCAGGAAGAAAGAAGCCAATAGATCAAGCACAGCTCTAAGTTCTGACAACCTTGCCGATTTGAGAGGTGAAGGGTTACTCTATGAACTCAAGCTTCAGAAATCATTGCAGAGCTCGGAGGACACAGTCTTGTCTAGAGATTTAGTTCATATAAACTTGGATCGTTGCCTTACTTCTGAATTCCAGCTCCGCCATAGGGATGATTGCTCATCAAATACTGCAGAGGATAGAAGCAGAACTGGATTTGAAAGAAGAGAGACGACAGAGGAGAGGGTAACGGCAAGAATATACACGAGCTGTGCAGACATGAAACCAATGCCGAATGCTAATGATAAGGCAGAGTCGGAAAACTATGTGGAGATGGTGTCTTCTTTAGACATTGAACAGTTACAATTACATGAAGATGATGAAGGCTTAAGGAGAAACCATCCAAGTGAGATGGAGAAGGAAGACATGAATCTGGAGATACGGGACAGAAGCAAATTAAATGAGGAAAATTTGGAGACTACTACTCCGATTCATGAAGACACCAAGAAGAAAGTGGAAGCCAAAAACATGGAGTTCTCAAGGTCACCCAGAATGGGTCATGTTCCTTTTGTACACATCACCTTCTCAGAGCAGGATCCCATTAGAAAGATTAATTGTTCCCCAAGCAAACCTCTTTTTACGAAACGAAAGACAAAGCCGGGCTCTCTACTGCACAACGTGAACCACAGCTTCAACGTACTTGCCCAGAAAGAAAACGAGAAGACTAAAAAAAACAGGAAGACGAGAAGCATGTCAGCGCCAGATAACACGAAACAGCAACGACCTCTATCCAACAGCAACCAAACACATGGCAAGAGCATTCCTTTGCCCACTTTAGTATACTCATCAGTGCCATCGCCTTCCAAAGTGTCCAAAAAAAGTTGCCGGTTTGGCACAAGGAACCACTGAAAAGCGAGTCCAACGATCTCAGACTCAACTCTCTCTATATTCACAGAAGCGAATAAACTCTCCAAGTAACACTCCCATCCTCTCTAGGTCTAAGTCTTCCCATGAGTTCCAGGATATAAAATACAGTGATATGTTCGTTGAGATAAAGTCACAAGGCGCTGGTCCAGTCATGTACCAAATGTTTCCACCTACTGTTTATGTCAATGCTTCCAACCCATGTAGAGACACCAACTCCGCTTCCTCTACTAGAAGTTATTCCTCAAAAAGTTCTCGTGCAAATTCCTCAAGAGATGGCAGCGCGAGATCTAAGAGACCTAAAGTGAAAAACAAGAAGAACCCATCTGCTACAAGTCGGCGCAGGAATTCATCATCAAAGCAGGAAGGTTCGGAGAAGGTCCAAGACAAGAAGAACTTTGTCATCATTTCTGGTGTGGACTGGGAAATTAAAACCGAAAAACAAGATGGAGACAACATGGAGTTGTCTTTGAATGGAAGGGTGAACAACAAGCATCAAAACTTTGAGTTATCCACCATCAACGAAGCCACAATAGAGAACTCTATTACAATTAGTGGAACGGTCAAAGAAACCCTCACAATGTTGAAAATGCTGGAGAGAAGCTCCAGCCCAGTGGACTCCTATCGCCCTGCCAACATCGATCAAGGTCTTCTGATGGAGGTCATGGGATGTGTTAAACAGGACATCAATCTCCTCAACTATCATAAGGACACAGACAATGTCCAGACTCCTAAAACTGGAAGTACACCACCATCCTCTCCGGATATAGATGCTAAGGAGACATGTTCTCAAATCCAACAAGACGACGCCTTAGGGGACTGCGCGCACGATGACCATTATCCGAAAGGAAATTCTGTTGATCCCCAAAATAATGCAGATTATGCTTTTTCTACCTCGCAAAATATCCAGGTGTCTTACAGTCTTGCAGGCAGTGAACATCTCACCGCCGACCTTATTTCTTGTCTGGAGAACTTAATATTGGTTGATGAAGAATCCAATGGGTCATTGGTGGATGACAAAGGTGGTGAACAAAGCACAGACATCCATGAAGTCCAAGATGTGGATGAGCAGCCCCAGCTGTCTATTGTACAGCAGGTATGTGGCAATATATAGATAACGACTGTTAAAGAGTCGGCCGGCCATTTGATGGACGTATGTGTTATATTAATGTGGCCCAAAGCTGCCAATATAGGTGGGACTGGCCAACCATCTAACTGGTATGGGGGGCTTCAAACTCTTCTCTGGCAATTAGTCTTCAAAGTGCTCAATCCACATTGTTGTTGTCAGAGGAGATCCACTGCAGCCAGAAGCAACTTATTTTGGAGCTCATACAAACATCAGAACCTAGTGACTGTGGCCTCCATGTTCTCCTGTAAAGGCTCTGTTGGGTGCCATATATATGCAAATATATTCTCCTCCCAGAAGTAATACTTCAATATCCCTCCATACATGTGAAATCAGTTAACACATTGATGGTGTATTGAGAGGGTATGGACCAGCACCTATCTTGAGAACAGACCCCTGAAAGTCTCCGTTCAACCCAAAAAGTTGGTCAAAACTATCCCATTGTTTTCAATGGGAGTCCGAGTATAAGTGTCACATTTGGAAGTACTCGGACCTCCTACTGAAATCAATGGGATCGTCCCAACCACCAATCTGTTCAAAACGGAGAGTTCTAGGGCCCAGTTTTTTAGATAAGTGTAGGTCCCAGGGGTGGGACTTGCACTGATCACTCATTGATGGTATATTCTAGCCATATGCCAGCAATGTGTATGGGGGGAGCACCCCTATAAGATGACAGATTTTTTTTTTTTTTTTGAAGCCCTATTGTAGGTCTGCACAAGACAGAACCATAACCAGTCTGTGTTAATAAGCCCTGATACAAGGGGCTCGTGCATACCACCCTATCACCGGATTGTACGACACCAATAAAAATGTATGGGGTCACAGTGTACAGCTGAACTATTTTATTTTCATTTGGGGGTTTCGTCTGTTAAATTCCTCGAATCCTGCAGAACAGTTATTGGCGGCATGCCCTACTGGACGCTGAGTGCAGATATACATACAGCACCATATGACAGCACAACTAGTGCTTATGGCTCCATAGTATAGGGACACACACGGGCTACATGTGCATGACTTAGAGCAAGACTTAGACTAAACCTCCTACTGAATATAGTATCCTAGTATTAAGTTATTCTATCTGAGAGCAGGATATGAGAGGAAGAAGCTGAGCTCTGTGATATATAGGGTTATATGATAGAGGGAGAGAAGCTGAGCTCTGTGATATATATGGTTATCATTTGGAGTTTCGTTGTTAAATCTGTGAATCCTGCAGAAAGTATTGGCGGCATGCCTATGAGCTGAAGCAGATATACTAGCACATATGACAGCACAATGTGCTTATGTCATATATAGGGATCATCACACGGCATAAGTGCAGTAGAGCAAGACTTAGATAAACCTCCTATGATATATATCTAGGTATAAGTTATTCTATTAGAGCAGATTGAGAGAAGAAGCTGAGCTCTGTGATACATAGGTTTATATGATAGAGGAGAGGAGCTGAGCTCTGTGATATATAGGGTTATATGATAGAGGAGAGAAGCTGAGATCTGTGATATATAGGGATATACAGAGCCATCTTAACAGCGCTATGGGCCCCTGGGCATAACACTGCAGAGGGCCCTGTCCAAATACATGACATCAAACTAGGTCATGCCTCTAACCATCCCCAAACACACCCATATTATCACGCCACTTATGTCTAGACACTGGCAGCCTACAAGACTAATAGGCAGGGAGCCTTTGGCTCCCTTCTCCACCATGGTTTTTATTTGTTTGCACATCCTAAAAATACACAAACAGTAAAATAAGCAAAGCCAACAATGGGATCCTGGGTATGTTTCTTGTATTCCTTGGACAAGCATACCTCACCTGGGGCCCCTATACTGGTGAGGCCCCTGGGCAACTGCCTAGTGTGCCCAATGGAAAAGATGGCCCTGGGGATATATGATAGAGGAGAGGATCTGAGCTCTGTGATATATAGGGTTATATGATAGAGGAGAGGAGCTGAGCTCTGTGATATATAGGGTTATATGCAATTCAATTTTACTTTTGTATGGCAAAAGAAAATTTAAGGAGCTAGCAAGGGTCTAGCGCTTTCGATAATAGTAGTAATGGCAGTGCCGAATAAAATAAGGGATATAATCCCAAATAGGGGTTATCTCTTTATTAAATAAATAAAATATAACTACTGATTAAACTATAAAATAAGTCAGACCTTTTGAATAAGTCTGTAAAAAGAGGAGACAGATGCAAAAGTAACCCCCAATGATTCCTTAAAATTTTTTAAAATTCTCTGTGTTGGGAATTGTAAATGGTAGTAAAATTATACTGTAAATTTTCATTAGATCGGTTTTTCTTATTGGTGATTTTTTGGGGAATAATACAAGCTTGTTGTGATAGCTCGCTGGCTTTATTGGTTGATGTTTGAATAAGATTACTAGGATACCCTTTTTTCAAAAATTTATCCGCAATTTCTTTAGCTTGAATGTTAAAATCTGCATCAGTAGTGCAATTTTTACGCACTCTCCGAAATTGACTGAAGGGAGTATTCTTCTTCCAGCTATTGTGATGATTGCTATTGAAGTGAAGATCACTGTTTGAGTCGACTGGTTTAAAAAATGTACGGCTCTGAACAGGATTATTGTGGTGATATGTTAAATTCAAAAAATTAATGCTGTCAGGATTAATATCCATTGTGAATTGGATTCCTTCTGGATTGGAACTCAAATGTCTCAAAAAAAAACACGTGCTTCATCTGGAGTCCCATCCCAGGTGAATATTAAATCATCAATATATTTTTTGTAAAGTTTGATGTTATTAGGATAATAATGACTTGAATAAATTATCTCCTTTTCCAGGGAGCCCATAAACAGGTTGGCAAAGGATGGGGCACTCTGGACCCCATCGCAGTGCCAACCTGTTGATGGTAATGGGCCCCCCACCCCTCCCCATAGGAAAAAAAAAATATTTTCCTAAATCAATCTGAGACCGTCTAATATAGATGATTTTTCTTTTTGAGAAATGTTCTGATCCAAGTCTAAAAATTCTTTCACGGCTTGAATTCCCACTTCATGTTGAATATTTGAATATAAGGACTGAACGTCCATTGTAATGAAAAAATATGTATCATTCCATGTAGTTCTGACTAGTTCTCCGATTACTGCATCAGAGTCTTTGAGATAGCTTTCAAGATTTATTATGAATGGTTGTAATTTAATATCCAGAAAGTGTGATAGCCCTGATAAAATAGAATTTAGGCCCGAACTGATTGGTCTACCTGGTGGGCACGTTAAATCTTTGTGCATTTTTGGTAGATGATAAAAGAAAGGTATAATGGGGGATTCAACTGTTAGAGCAAATTTTTCTTTCTTATTATAATATTATCATCTAATGCCTTTTTGAGAAAAGACGAATATTTTACGGTTAGCTCTAAATGTACTGACTCATTAACAATTTTATAATAAAAAGGATCATTTAGGATTCTTTCAGCCTCTGTTGTAGACTGTAAAATCTTGGATAACAATACTGCCTCCTTTATCTGCATTACGAATTACTATTTGGTTATTTTCTATTAATGATTTAATAGCATCTTTTTCTTCTTTCGTTAAGTTGGTGTGTTTTAGTGAATTTAATTTTAAATCGTGTAAATCAGATGCCACCAGGTCTTGGAAGGTGGCAAGAAAATGTCCCTGGGACCAAACTGGATAAAAATTGGATTTTAGTTTGAAAGAGGCTGTAGTATTATGGGAGTCACTTGTTTCTATGAAAGAATCCTCTGATTCAGTACTGTTTGTCATCTTTTTGCTTTTACTTTTATTAATATTTTAATTTTTGAGCGCAAAATGTCTTTTTAATGTCAGTTTTCTGACAAACTTTGGTAAATCTTTATATAGGGCAAATTGGTTAAATTTACTACTACGGCGAAAATTCAAGCCCTTTGGTAACAAAGAAATTTTGTTTGTGCCTAATATACACTCACCGGCCACTTTATTAGGTACACCATGCAAGTAACGGGTTGGACCCCCTTTTGCCTTCAGAACTGCCTCAATTCTTCGTGGCATAGATTCCACAAGGCGTTGCAACGATGCTCAATTGGTACCAAGGGGCCCAAAGAGTGCCAAGAAAATATTCCCCACACCATGACGCCACCACCACCAGCCTGAACCGTTGATACAAGGCAGGATGGATCCATGCTTTCATGTTGTTGACGCCAAATTCTGACCCTACCATCCGAATGTCGCAGCAGAAATCGAGACTCATCAGACCAGGCAACGTTTTTCCAATCTTCTACTGTCCAATTTCGATGAGCTTGGGCAAATTGGAGCCTCAGTTTCCTGTTCTTAGCTGAAAGGAGTGGCACCCGGTGTGGTCTTCTGCTGCTGTAGCCCATCTGCCTCAAAGTTCGCCGTACTGTGCGTTCAGAGATGCTCTTCTGCCTACCTTGGTTGTAACGGATGGCTATTTGAGTCACTGTTGCCTTTCTATCAGCTCGAACCAGTCTGCCCATTCTCCTTTGACCTCTGGCATCAACAAGGCATTTCCACCCACAGGACTGCCGCTCACTGGATGTTTTTTCTTTTTCGGACCATTCTCTGTAAACCCTAGAGATGGTTGTGCGTGAAAATCCCAGGAGATCAGCAGTTTCTGAAATACTCAGACCAGCCCTTCTGGCACCAACAACCATGCCACGTTCAAAGGCACTCAAATCACCTTTCTTCCCCATACTGATGCTCGGTTTGACTACAGGAGATTGTCTTGACCATGTCTACATGCGTAAATGCACTGAGTTGCCGCCATGTGATTGGCTGATTAGAAATTAAGTGTTAACGAGCAGTTGGACAGGTGTACCTAATAAAGTGGCCGGTGAGTGTATATTTAGAAAGATTGAAAATTTTGACAGTACTAGTATTTGTTTGGGATCCTTCTCTGTTGGCTATTGGCGATTTATTTTTGTGCTTTTTTGAATTTAATCTCCTAAAGGTTTGTTTCCTTTTTTGCTGGTAGGCTTTTTGGGATTGCTGTCCCCTTTGGCTCCTTCTAGAATTTTTATTTTTCTGTCTGTTTGAATTAACTGTTGAACTAGTGTTTCCAAAGTGTTGATCTACGTGCCGATTCTTGGTGGAGAAATAATTGTAAGGGGATTCTTTGGGGAAACTATTATGGTGTTCTGTGGTGGGCTTAGTGATGTGGATGTAATTTGTACCGAACCTTTTTCTAAAAAAGGAGTAGGTTCAATGTTTTTAGAAATGCTGACAAACGTAAGACCTGAAATTCCTGAAATTTGTGTAGAAGATTGGGAAGTGAAAAAGTGAGGGATAGTTATTGCTGGAGGTGACAAAGAGATTCTTCTAAGGGATCATGAACTGTGAAATCGTCTATAGTGATAGGTGTTAAGATATCGGAACTTAGTGTTCTGTCAGTAAAAGGTTCTTTATTTTTAATTTTTTCATTGATTTCTTGAGTTTGTTAAGGATGGGGTTGAATTTGATTGGGTGTGTTTTCCAATTGTTTTGGGGGGGATTATTGTGACTGGAGAAGTGGATTAGGTATTTGAGATTTGATGGAAAAGGGTTATTTTTTTTTTTTTAAATGATTTTTTTTTTTAAAGACTGTTTTGAAGGATTACCCGGCTATATTAAATTTATTGCGAGGAGTTGTAAATATGGCGGCTGGGTTTTTGAATTTATGGATTTTTTTTTTTAAAATGTTTTTTTATTGAAAAAACACTCGTTTTTATACATCAATTTTGTGGCAAATGCCCACTATAACATTTGTTTAAAACAAAAGACAAAAAATTGTATCAAAGAAAAGACTCCCCTTTTCCCCCCTCAAAACTGGCCGTGTAAATGGATGCATTGTTTTCCTGTAAACCAAGGTCAATTCTTGGGGGTTTTGCTGTGCATTACCGGCTTCACTGGGCCCCACTTTCCACATTAGGCTGGTGTTAGCATTTCATTTTTAACTTGAATGAACAACAAAAAAAGGGGGGGGGAGAAAAGAGGGGAAGGGGGGGGGGGGGGGGAAAAAAACAAATTTAAAGGGAACCTACCTGCGGCCCCCCCCCAGACACCCCCCCTACACACCCCCCCCAGGAAGAAGCCCTAAATGGTGACGCTCCATCCATTTTAGTTGTGTAAATTATATGGTAATACAGTATCTGCCGTTTGGGTTTCGTCAGGTACCAAGGGTAATTAAAAAGAACCCTTTTTATTTTAGTTTTGATGTGTGTGGGTAGCAAATTAATGAATGGTCCCCCTTTTGGAAAAAGTGTTGTGTTTTTTTTCCTTTTGTTGCGCCGCTTAAACCCCAATCCATTTAAAATTTGTGTGTTTTTTTTTTTTTTTCTAAATAATTTTTTGGGTGGGGGGCCGGTTGAACCCCAGCACTGAAAGGGGCCGATTTTCTGGCGTGCCGCCACATGAAATGCCGTTTTGAGGTTGGGATGGGGTTTAGCCCCCCGGGAATACCCCCGAATAGTGCCCATGTTTGAATTTGGGCAGCGGGGAAAAGATTTTGTGTAAAGGGAAAAGTACTGTAAAACCAGAAAGTCTGTATCGGGGCAAGCCCAAAGGAAATGTAGTAGTTGCGTGGGGCTTTGGCATTTGGACTGCGTGGGTGTCGGGTTTTACCCATCGGGAAACCTTGTGCGGGGAGAATACGTCTAGTGTAATTTTGGAAAGGCCTTTTCCCCAGTGTTCAGGGTGGGGGGTTTATTTGGCCGTTGGGTGAGCGGGGTTAGCGAAGGTGGGGTGTCGAGGGGAATCTTTCTTGCCCAATATGGAGCCACATGTTTTTGAGTAGTTAAGGGTTTGTATAAAAAGGTGTAGAATCTGGAAAGTACCCCTTGTTCGTTGGGAAGTCAAGTGTTTTTGAGAAATGGACTTTCCCAGGTTAGGCCTTTAAGTTTTTAAAGGTTGCCAGCTGTAGTACATGCCTGAAAAATAGTGGAAGGGTGGGGGCCTATTTTTGGGAATTTAAGTTGAGCTTGTTGAAAAAGTAGGGGGTTTTTGTTGGTGTCAATAAGATCGCTATTCTGTTCACCCCAAAAGCCTTCCATTTTTGAAATCAACGCGGTTCCCATGTGGAAATTTGGATTGTTTTAAAAAGGAGAGGGGGGGTGTTTTGGGTTTTTCCCTAGTATTTTCTCGCTTTGGTCCAGGAGCGCCTGCTGTCTTTATTAAGGGGTTTTTCGTGTTTTGGAGGAAATTTTGAGTTGGGAGGTGTAAGAGACTACTAATGAAATTGGGGGGAAAATTGTTGATCCACGTTGGGGTTTGTAAAGTGCTGACATTGGCTATCCAGTCCTACTTTTTGAGTTGTGCCGTATGTTATAATGTAACTGGGGAAGTTGTTTCCCCCCTTGGAGCGAGCGGGCCAAGACGATCATATTGTGCGGGTCTCCCGGGTTTTCGATAAAAGCTCGGAAAAGCCCCGGTTATTTCTGTACGTCTTTTGGTTTGAAGTAAGTGGTAATGTTGTGAGAGATATAGTAGTTTTGGGAAACGATCTCTTGACAGGTTCGCCCCCCCCAGTGGGGATAATGTCAGTTTTTTCCAGGTCCGAAAAAGGTTTTGTATTTTTTTTGAAGGGGGGGGACGTTAAGTTATAGATCTGGTTACATTGTCTAGGTATCAAAACCCAAGATAAGATAGGTGTGACTTTGCCCTTTGAATGGGTAGTGCACGGCCAAGGGGGTTGGAGGTCCTTCAGCAACGGCCCCCCGATTTGTCTTCATTAACCCTGAAGCCCGACAGGGGCCCTAGAGTCGAAGATGTTCCGGGTATTGGGTAAGGCCCGTTCGGGTCTGTGATTACGTAAAACATCTGCAAACGCGGATATTTTTATTTTGTGTCGAGCCAATTTGAAACCCCGGGGTCATTTGTTCCCAAATGTCTTAGAGCGGGTCAATGGATAAAAATTTAAAAGAAGGGGGGGGGTAAAGGACATCCCCGACGGGTACCCCTATATATTGGTATTTTATTAAAAGGGGAATTTTTTACATTCAGCCCTGTGACAGTTCACTGGGAGTGGCTAGAAAAATAGAAATGGGTTCCAAAAACCCCTGTGTCTTAAGCTGTGGTGAGAAACTCCCCGAACAGAACAAACCTTTCTCAGCGTCCCGGGTGGGGCATGTTTTGGGTTGATTTTACCGATTTCTTGATCGTTGCTGCCATCGCCTTCTGTCCCCAGGTGGGTGTTATTTTTAAGGAAACCCATTTGGCTTGTGGCAAAAAAAAGGCCCCAAAAAATCTCTTGCAGGCGGTTTGCCAGAATTTTTTGTGGAATTTTTTTGTCTTGGTTTTAAAAGGGAAATGGGTCTTAGGATTTAATGTGTGTGGGGTCCCTCCCGGCTTCAGTATCGGATGCTCTGATGCCAAGAATTCAGATGATGTGCATTGTCCATTGTATACCTCCCCTAGGTAATGTGAGGTGTGGGTATGTGGGGTGCGATTTGTGTATTCTCCGAAAAAGGGGATTGGGCCCCGGTGTTTTGTTATTAGGCGGTGGTTGTATTCTATATTCCCTCCCTCCGTTTTATCCCTTTCTAGATTTTCTTTGAAAATTTTGGGATTTTGGTGGGATAAATTTTGTAGGAAGCTCCCTGTGGGCGAGCGTACGGGGCCGCTTTGTAAAAAAACGTAAAGTTTTGGGTAAAGTGTTCTGTATGGGTTAGGGGAAGGTCGCGGTTGTATTCGGGTTTTTCAAAAGAGAATGTGGCGTTGGTCGAGGGGTCTTTGCTTTTTGCTAAAGAGGGGGTAATCTTGTTTCCCATCTAAAAAAAACCCGTTTGGATCGCCTAATGCCCCCCCTTCGCTTGTCCCTTAAGTCGTTTCCATTAGTTGTTTGGCCCCCAGAAATTTTCTTGGTTAGGGTTGGGGTCAGTGTATAGGGTGGGCCCGGGGTTAAATCAGAGTTTTTAAATTGGGGGGTATTGTTTCGGGGTTTTTTGCTTTATTTTTTGGTAGGGGGGACTGACCCTAAGAACCGCCGGGGTTGGCCAGAATAGGCCCCCTCAGGACATGTTCAGGTTGTATCTCAAATTGACCCAATGTGTTACAAGGAATTGTCTTAAGTCTTCTGCATTTACCAGGTGAGAGGGGAAGCGCCATTTCTTTATGGGCGAAGGGGTCCCTGGTTGAGCCACTGAGAGGCCAATTGGGGCATGGTCCGAGATTACGATGTTTTCTATGTCTGTTCCCAGGACCCGTGGGAAGAGAGTAGAAGAGATAAGAAATAAGTCAATACGGGAGTGGGTTTCCCATGTACACTGGAGTTAGAATGTAAAGTCTTTGGCGGAACGTTTAGGGTCGCCATGGATCGCAGAGATCAAATGTTCATTGTGTTAAAAGGTTTGGGTTTAAAGTGCTAGTGTTCATGTTGTGGAGGTCGACGGCAACCCCCCCAGCTCCGGGTGAGAGTGGTGTTGAGGTCACCTCCCATTATAAAGTTTTGTAGGTTTTTCCCTAGCAGGAAATTATAGAGATCGGCTTACAATTGGGCATTGCGTTGGTTGGGGCGTATATTTTGGGGAAGTGTGTAATTGATTGTATTAAGGGTTTGGTCTCTAGTAAGAGGAATCGCCTTCTGGTCAGCATATGTGGCTGTATTCCCGAGAGATAGATGAGGGGGAAAGAGTATTGCACTCCTGTTTTTGGATGTGTAGGAGGCCGAAAAACTGATCTCCTATTTCCACGGGGCCCTTAAGAGGTTATCTACACCTATTTTCCAGTGTGTTTCTTGTAGGAAGATGATGTGTGGTCGAAGTTTTTTAATGTGTGATATCACTTTTTTACGCTTTACCTGGGATTTCAGTCCCTACTTTCCCAAATGGTTATTTTTAGTGATGGTGGATGTGTGGTGGTGGGGGGGTGGGAGTGTTGGGTGGACTATCCCATTCCTGTGCAATTCTCGATTGTGCGTGGGATCTTGTTCGTTCGATGGAGGTTCCCCTGTCCCGCGAGCAGGGAGCGCCTCCAGGAGATTAACCTCCGGTGCGTCGGGCATCCGGGCCACAGGCAGGGGGCGAGGAAAACACTGGGGAAAGGAAACAAGGGTTAGCAAAAACCATAGCAAGACAATGGTAATTTTTGATAGCATAGTAGCAATCGCTGCCGTAATCAAAAAGTCAGAGCAGTAGTCTAGATCAGTAACATTTCCTAGGCACATTTAAACACAATGATCTAGCCCTAGCATAGTCGCGTTAGTCCCGGGGCATCATGGGAAAAGGCGACGCGCGCTCCCGGGATCTTGTAGAAGTGGGGGTTCCGTCGGCCATCACTTTCAGGCGGGCTGGGTATTTGAAGCTTTAAACCTTATGTTTTTTTTATATAGAAGCCTGCATATGGTGTGAATGCTTTACGTTTATCGCGACTGAAGTAGAGAAATCTTGGAATATGATCACGGGTGTGTTGTTAACTTGAAGTGATCGTGCTGCTCTATATGCCCATATCACCTTCTCCCTGTCTGTCCAGTTAGCATATCGGGCAATTACTGGTCTCGGTCTGCTGTCTCTCTCACCCCTTGGGGGCCCAATGCGGTTGCTCGTTCGTGACACGGGGTGTTTGGGAGTCTAGTGAGTGCTTTTTAGCAATCGTCCACCAAATTATGCTGATTTTTTTTTGAGTGACATGTTCGGGGATTCCCCAAACCGGGGTTTGGGTTCCTCCTCTCCCTGTTCTCTAGATCCTCCAGCTTGTCACGTAGGATTATCTCGGCGTTTTGGCATTGAGCAATATCCCGTTCGTTCGCTTGTGTGGTCGACTCGCAGGACGAAACTCTGGCCTCTAACTCACTGATTTTCTGCGCGTTTTCGGTAATCTGGTTCAACGCTGAGTTTACAGAGGCTTGGATCAAATCTATTCTTCTGTCGAAGTATGGAGTAAGGAGCTTCGATACTTCATGAGCCACCGCAGCTGCACATTCTGCGTCAAAGCCTCGGCATGCGGGTAGATTTCACACCGGAGACAGGTTCGGTGGGGTGATGTCACTATCTGTCAGTAGCTCTTTGGGAACCATGGGGTGGAGAGGCTGGTGGTGTGATAGTTTTTTTGCGTTTTGGTTTGAGTTTTATCCATTTTAGTTTGTGAGTTCTTGTTTGCAGGGGTATTAGAAGTATTTTTTTTAACCATTCTTTGTGGCTGAGCTGTAGATTGCGACCTTAAATACTTGTCCATGGTATATGGAGGCTTTATATGTTGGGAGAGAGAGAGACAGCAGGATTTTGTGCCTAATGGGTGATGACTCAGTTGGCATCAGGTCTGCCCTGTCAGCGTCCCGGTGGTGAAGAAGGAAAGGCAGGGAAAATTCAGAGTATTGTCGGTTAGTGTGTTATCCAGCAGGTGTCGCTGTTGTACTACTATTAGTTTAAGAAGCGAAGGAAGGGAAGATCTCTCCTTAAGGAGAGCACCGAACGAACGGCTTGTAGAGTTTGTTTTGCCTTTTCGCCCTCTACTTATCATCTGCATATCAGAAGGCATTATGTGACAGGGGCTGTGAAGCCCACAGGGCCCTCTGTTGTTTGTAACAAATCCTCAATTTGCTTTTGACGCAGCGAGTCTTGAGAAAGCAAAAATGATTTTTTTAGCCAAGCCTGTATCTCTCATCTACAGACAACGTTGACTGTAGATGAGAGATTTGGGTTGGTAAAAAATCTTTTTGCTTTCTCAAGACTTGTGGGTCAAAAGCAAATTGAGGATTTGTTACAACCAACAGAGGGTGCTGTGGGCTTCTCAGCCCCTTTCCCCTTATGCCTTGTGATATTTAAGCAGCGAGTCAGAGAATTTGTTGCTGAGCTTTTGCTCTTCTCACTGATGTCGTGGGAGTGATTTCTTGTATGTAACCAGACACGTGGTTCAAGGAGGCCTGTGTTTGAGAGTTTAGATTGATAGCTTTGGGTGTGTGTCACCGCGGCCTACCGCTTCTGTTTAAGTTCACAGCAGTTGTTCTGGATAGAGTTGGCTGTAATAGCTACAGTGTTGTGGCTGTGGCCTGAAATACAGTGCAGGTGGTGTGTCCTGTAATAGGCAGTCCCGTAGGTGGTACTGGTTTTACGTAGGTGGGTTATATACCCTAGTAGGTGAGCCAGTAACTAGGTTGTGGTGAGGGGTTGCTCAGATGGTGTAGTGGGTTGTGATCTGGTTAACCCTCCGTATTCACCACACTGGTGACCCCGTTGAAGGGCTGCAGAGTTAAAGATTCAAATGTCCCGAGCAGTTTTAGTAGGGTGCTGCAGGCTGTCGGGCGGTGTGGCTTGGGGAGAGAGGGGGCTGGGTTGCTCGTACGTTTCTAGAGCTGGTTTGAGCGAGCGTGAATTTATGGATTTGTAAGAAAAATGGTTTCTAGTTAAATTGTGTTCCTACAATTTTTTTTTTATTATAACTATCTCTATGCTGGGTTACATTGTTAGGTTCTAAGGATCAGCTGCTTACTATATGCCTGAATACAACTACTGTAAGGTGAGAGTCTCGCTTACATACTCACTCTAAAAAATGTTTACGTTGTCTGCACTAGGAGTGCGCCTTGGCGTCTGTTTTTATATTTTCCAGTACCAATTTTTCCATATAGGGTTATATGATAGAGGAGAGGAGCTGAGCTCTGTGGTATATAGGGTTATATGATAGAGGAGAGAAGCGAAGCTCTGTGGTATATAGGGTTATATGATAGAGGAGAGGAGCTGAGCTCTGTGATATATAGGGTTATATGATAGAGGAGAGAAGCGGAGCTCTGTGATATATAGGTTTATATGATAGAGGAGAGGAGCTGAGCTCTGTGGTATATAGGGTTATATGATAGAGGGAGAGGAGCTGAGCTCTGTGATATATAGGGTTATATGATAGAGAAGCTGAGCTCTGTGATATATAGGGTTATATGATAGAAGAGAGAAGCTGAGCTCTGTGATATATAGGGTTATATGATAGAGGAGAGGAGCTCAGCTCAGTGAAATATAGGGTTGTATAATTTGAAGCAGCATTTCTGAGTAAAAAGCAGATAAAGTAGTGATAGACCTCCTTAAGTATACAACAGGAGTCCTGCTTACCCTGCCCTCATACAGTGACAGATTTCCCTGTATCAGCGTTTGTTCAGAGCTGTCGATCACTATATGTGGGCAGTACTTTGTTTCATCTTAAAAATGTTCTCTTTTAAGTTAGATATTCAGAATCGAATCACAAAAACCTAGATATTACAGAGCTCGGCTTCTCTCCCCTCTCCTGCTCTCAGATAAAGTAGCATAAACCACCGGCCCGGTTCACTTCACATTTAGTTTAGAGGACCCGGTGCTTTGTCCATAAAAGGGGCATTAAAATTCACCTTTCCGTAGTTAGACTCAGATCATTCTGTTTCAGAGCTGTTGAATGGTTATCGGTGGTGGCCTACGAGACAAATACCACTGGTGCCGATGCTTTGATCACGATTTCAAGGAATGAGGGAAAAATAAGTAGGTCTGCAATTTGCCATTTTTTATTATAAGAAAGATCCAGTTGTCATCAAGCAGAATTGGAGGTGTAAGCATTAAGGGATTAAAGGGGTATCCCCCCCCCATCTCACACATTTATGGTGCTTTGGCAGGATGTCCCCACCTCTGGGACCCGCACCTCGAGAACGTGCCCTCATTCCTCTCTGTGCCACGTTGACACATCAAGATCAATGGCACATTGGCAGGATGTCCCCACCTCTTGGACCCGCACCCCATACCGCTCTGTGCCACGTTTACACATCAAAATTAATGGCACATTGGCAGGATGTCCCCGCCTCTGGGACCCGCTCCTTGAGAACGTGCCCCCATACCTCTCCGTGCCACGTTGATACATCAAGATCAATGGCACATTGGCAGAAAGTCCCCACCGCTGGGACCCGCACCTCGAGAACGTGCCCCCATTCCTCTCAGTGCCATGTTGACACATCAAGATCAATGGCACATTGGCAGGATGTCCCCACCTCTGGGACCCGCCCCCATACCGCTGTGCCATGTTGACACATCAAGGAGATGTGGCCGTGGTCCTCTCCACTCATTCCAATGGGAGTTCCGAGTACAGCCAAGTACACTTGCTCTCCTGTACTCTGAACTAGAGCCACGCATGGACGGCCTCCTCACCTTAGTGCATCTCCATTGCAGAGTATGGGGGCCCAGGGGTGGGACCGGCGCCTATCGGACCCATATGATTTATCCTGACGAAACGCTATGAATGTCCGAGATGTTTAATAGAAAACAAATGTTGAGAAAGTGCTCCTCTATGGGAACACTAGCAGACCGATACAATCAAGACAACCTTACCCTGAATCTTATTTTACTGTTCCAGCCATGTTTTACATTACATCAAGTACCTCGGCCGTTGCGCCAATATTGATCTACGTAAAGCAAGACCATACGTCATCGATTCCAAAAACTCAATGTACAATTTCGTGTTAAGTCTTTCTCCCCAGTCCGACCTGCAGTGAAGATTTCAGTGCAACTTAACTTTTCGTTTTGGTTTGTTTGTTCCAAGAACGGTCAAAAAACATATAAAAATAAATAGATGCGCAATGTCTTTCTTTGGACTTATTATTCACTCGATAAAAAAAGCAAAAAATTAAAAATCCAAAACTACGGTCT
Organism: Phyllomedusa bahiana; assembly: GCA_025379985.1. Taxonomy (NCBI): domain Eukaryota; kingdom Metazoa; phylum Chordata; class Amphibia; order Anura; family Hylidae; genus Phyllomedusa; species Phyllomedusa bahiana. The sequence continues at coordinate 78,426 of JAODAL010010684.1, read as the reverse complement.
GTACAGCAGCTCGGAGGCCTGCCCTAGCGGGAGTAATGACTGCTTGCCGTCGTGAGATAGTGCTCCAAGTTTGGTTCTGGTCCTCCCATCGCAATGGGAAGTTGGGGATTTCCATCCAAAATGTCATTGCAAAGCTGAAAGAGAGAGGTTAATGAGAAATTTTAAAATTTTAAATTAGTGCAAATAAAAAATATTAAACTCCTTTAAATGTACAAATCACTAGCACGTTAAAATTTTATATATATATATATATATATATATAATATATATATATATATATATATATATATATATATATATATATATATATATATACATATACACACAACACACACATATACATACACACACACAACACACACACATACATATACACACATATGTATACATACATACATTATATATATATATATATAATATATATAAAAAAAAAAAAAAAATCGCAAATGGTTGGCCTGAGTCTTCATGCATAGCCCTGTGATGTTTTCTGTGCTGTATGCAGTCCCTCTTAGGGTATTTTTACACGGCGTATTCGGCGCATATTGTGTGAACCGCTATATGTTTGAGCTTCAGAAGTACTTGCTGGCCAGCACGTACATCTTAAGCGCTCCCCCGACATTCACTTTCACCATAATAAACATTAGGGAAGACGGCAGGTAATCATAGCACCCAATGAAAGCTACGAGTCATCGGATTTGGAATTCTGAAACCTCCATGTCTGACCAGTATTTAACTCTAGTTTCGGCTTCTGGTCTTCCAATCTTTTTTTGCATCATAGAGCATTACTGAGTTGGGTGCCCAAAAAACGTGCACCAACCCCCCCCCCCCCCCCCCAAAAAAAAACAACAAAAAAAAACAACAAAAAAAAAAACAAAAAACAACACCACCACCTTTCTAGTCGGTTTTCAAGTTTTCCATTGATTTTAATAGTAAATCTTATAGTAAATTTTCTGCCGTCCAACGGAAGAATGAACATGCTGCAAGTTTTTTGAAAAAAAACTTGGGTTTTGAAATCCGACCTCAGAAAATCGGGAGTCGTGTGAACTTCAGCTCAGATTTCCTTTTGAGGTTTATGGGGATAGTTTTACATTCAGTTTTTGAAAATCCCAATCTGTGTCTAAAACCAACTGGAAATCCTCGCTGTGGAGACGGACCATTAGTATATTCCCCGTTTCCTCTTTCATGCTGAAAGCCTTGGAAGTCATGCCAAAGGGGTATGGCTTCAGTGTGTCATAAAAATACCACATGCTATTAGACAGAACTGTTTCCTGCGTGTAGACACGCACAACTACCTGGATTCCTGTTAGCAAATAGCGGAGGTAGAACTGCAGAAACCCACAGAAAAAGGTCATAAAAGTATATAACAAAAGTGCCAGACTACCGTATGAGAAGATGATTTAATTTTTTTCCTACTGGACAACCCCTTTAAGCATAACTACTAGCTGGAGTGGACAGTATTGTAGACTCTATTGTACACTGTGGTTCATAAACCCAAGAGAGCGTACACAGCATCTCTATGAAGTGCTTAAAGTTTACGGGTACGGTGCTTCTTACAAAAACAGCACAGTGTATATATAAAAAGAAAAAGTAAAAAAAAAAAAAAAAAAGTTTCAGCTCACTGCCATATTGCGAATAGTGCATAAAAAGTCAGTACTTTGGTAAGTAATGGGAAAAAACACTTTCCACCAAGGGGGGAAAAAAAACAAAAAACAGAAAGAGGTGGGCTGAAAGAGAAATAGGGGCCGTTCAAACGGCACAGTGCAAATACCGGTCGGAAATCCACACGGCCGCTGGGTGATGGCTCTTCTCCGTGGTTTCCGGAGAGAAGCTCTCCCCCTTCACATAGGAAAGTATTTGTAGTTTTGTCCAGCGAAGTGATAATAATAAAACCAGCATTTATTAGAGACAAAAAGATAAAAACCAATAGCACAAGTGCATAAAATCTGTGTAAAGTCTTACGCGTTTCAGGTCATAACTTGTCTTGCTACGACTAAGGGCCAAGACAAGTTATGACCTGAAACGCGTAAGACTTTACACAGACTTTATGCACTTGTGCTATTGGTTTTTATCTTTTTGTCTCTAATAAAACCAGCATTTATTATCGTCACTTCGCTGGACAAAACTGCAAATCCTTTCCTACGTGATCCCGTGCGATCCTCAGTGCATGGGTGAGCTGGCTAAATCTGTTTGTTTGCATCCCCCTTCACATAGACATGTTCATATTCCGACCGAAAACCGGTCGGAATAATGAACATGTTCTGTGTTTTACGGGCGGCTGGCGGTCTGAAAAACTGCCGGGCAGAAAACCCGTGCAGTGGGGACTACTGTACGTCTTTTCCATAGAGGCCCGTGTAAAAAGTCTTCACACGGTTTGCAAAACCGACTGAAAAACCAGGTGAAAACCCGTGCCGTGGGGGCAAGGCTATAGCCTAACTTCCATTTTAAATTTTAAAAAAAAGGTTTTTGCATTTCTTTTTTTCTTACAGGTCTACACAGCACCTAGAATAAAGATACATAAAACATAACTTTTAATAAAAATAAATAAGAATTGAGAAAGAAAACGAAAAAAAACACCCTCAAATATACCCTATCAAAGACCTGTCTGCCTCAAAATGGGGAAAATGCCCCAATAAGGGCGCCCCCAAAACTGGAACCTAAATAACCTGTCCCTAGCTACATCTAAATGAAAAAAAGAAAAAACACATATACCACAAATGGAGTGCACAAACAAAAAAAGTGCTGTGATAAATAACAATACAACAGACAATATACGTTTGATGTTCAATAATACTATGAATTGATGATGCGTCATAGGAAGATGATCAATAACGCATAAATATTCCAATATTCCAACGCGTTTCCCCCCTATATCTTTATTCTAGGTGTTATACCTGTAGTTGTTTTGGTTTAAATTGCATTGGTATACCCAGAACTTCATTTCATTATATCAAGGGTTCTCTACACCTATACATCGTGCTTAAGTAGAGTACATGGTAGTGTTTGAGGTCTACACCGCAATGTGAAATTGCTGGACCATGCTGCCCCGCTGGTCTTTTGAAAAGTTTTTGCACAAAAAAAAAAAAAAAAAGGAGGAGGTCCGATTTTGGATTCCCGGCGGCCCAGCACATTAGAGAAGCCGAACTTGGTCCGTCAAAATATACAACATATTCTATATTCTGACGGACGGTTTTAGGTTTAGGAAACCCGCAGTAAAATAATTTGTGCGGCATGCATTTTCTTCTGAGGGCTAAACAGCGTTGGGTATGGTCGAATTTTTGGTGGATTCAAAATACTGAAACTGCTAAAAACCCGACCGAAATCCTGCGCAGTGTAGACATAGTCTTAGTGCTTACTAGAAGATGTAAGGACTATAGAAATTCGGCATATATGAAGAATAAAAAAAATAAATAAAGCTGTGACGCTCAAAAAAACAACTGATGCGTTTCATACATGGAGTCCTTACTCAACTAAGGATTAAGGGCGCCATGTCCGAAACTTGTCAGCAGTTGTTGTCTTTTTAGACGTTATTTTTCGTTATTCCCATTGCTTCACATTAGTGAATTCTGTGAAAAAAAATAAAATGTAAAACTAAAATTTTTGGGAACTTTGTGGAATGTTTCCAAGCTAATGACTTATCAACCCTGGAATGATGAAGCCACCGGAAGAATAATCTTTGTGGATTTTCACCCCCGGCGGGTTTTTTGGGGATTGACCATTGTCCTTTTTCGTCACGGGCTACCCAAATTTTCCCTCTTTAGGTCACTACAAACCCAAGTCTGACGGACCGTAAATCCCTCAGCAGCCATTCGGATGATACAGCGGAGGAGTCCCAGCTCCACTACAGCGAGAGCTCAACCCAAATGGATAAAGGAGAACCGGGGAGGAGGTAGGCCGGTAAAGTCCGAGGGTCACCATGGGCGTTGCTCTATCACCGAAAGGGAAAGCTCAACCGAATCAATGCTTTGAAAAACTGATGAAATCCAAACCCTCGCGACCATAATTGTCAGGATATTTACTGCTGGTCAAAATCGGATCTCAAACAGATCTAACACGTACCCCAACATGCAGTGTTGGCTGCAGCAGGATCGCTCCCTATAGTTATATATATAGTCCCTATAGTCCCTATATATAGGGCTTCTGCTGCGTCTTTCACACCAAGAATTGACATGAACGGATCCGAAAGACGCAGTGAGATGCACGCCGGAGATCACTCGTGTGAACGATGCACCTTTCATAGTAAAAGCAATGCAACCCTCACTGCTATTTATTCGATATGTGTTTGGGTCAGTTTGGGAACCGACAGATCCGAACACGTATCGAAAAGCGTATGTTCACATGGAGTAAAACAGCCGGGGAAATACCCCGAAAAAAATAGTGGAACTGTCTCATCTGGTGCAATAAATTTAGGAGGAGGATGTGAATTTTATTTTTTAGATCCCAGTACAGGGGAGCACTGTGTTCTGCATTCTGTTTTTTATGGGGATTCCCCGGGAAAGGGGGGGGGCTGTGTTTCTTCCATTTGTTCTATGGGTCCTGGGACAGGGGAGAGTTTGGGATCCCTTCTGTTTAGGAAGTTCCCCCACGGGGGGGGCTGTGTTCCTCCTTCTGTTCTATGGGGGAGTTTCCCCGTACAGGGGAGCGCTGTGTTCTCTTTCTTCTTTCTATGGGGGTTCCCAGACCGGGGGGGGGGCTGTTCTCTCCTTCTGTCTTGGGGTTCCCAGTTTAAAGGGGGGCCTGTGTTCTCTCCCTTTGTTCTATGGGGAGTTCCCAGTACAGGGGAGCGCTTTTTTCTTCATTTGTTCTATGGGAGTTCCCGTTTAAGGGGGAGCGCTGTGTTTTTCCATTCTTTTTTATGGAGTTCCAGTACAGGGGAGCGCTGTGTTTTTTCCATTCGTTCCATGGGGGTTCCCAGTACAGGGAGCGCTTTGTTTTTTCTCCCATTCTGTTCCATGGGAGTTGCCAGTACGGGGAGCGCTGTTTTCTCCCTTCTGTTCTATGGGGGTTCAGTACGGGGGGGGCGCTTTCTTCCTTTCTGTTCTATGGGAGTTGCCAGTACAGGGGAGCGCTGTTTTTCTCCCATTCGTTCTAGGGGAGTTGCCAGTACAGGGGAGGCTGGTTTTTCTCTCATTCTGTTTATGGGAGTTGCCAGTCCCGGGGGAGCGCTGTGTTCTCCCCATTCTGTTTTTTGGGAGTTCTGGTACAGGGGGAGTGTGTTACCATTCTGTTCTTGGGAGTTCCAGTACAGGGGGCGTGTGTTCTCTCATTCTGTTCTATGGGAGTTCCCAGTACAGGGGAGCGCTGCTTTTCCTTCTGTTCTAGGGGAATTCCGTACAGGGGGGCGCTGTGTTCTCTCCTTTGTTTTGGGAGTTGCCAGTAGGGGGAAAGCGCTGTTTTTTTTTTGGACGTACTCGAATGGGTATAGTTTATTGAGCCAGCAGTGACATTGAGGGCATGCAGCCTGAGAGCTAACAGTAAAGCAGCAGAATTATGAGTGCAGCTCTAGAGGGAGAGGCCATCACTGCATGATCCAGTATTTGCAGTTTTAAAAAGCAGCGCTCCGTCACAGGTGTTCATGGACAGATGCCGGGGCATTGTACACAGGACTACGTGCTTCTTTTAATGTATAACTGGAGTGTCTTATGGTCTGCTTGCAGGTCTACCGTGGTCTTACAAGTCACGGTGAGCTCATTGCCGTAAAGCAGGTGACATTACATGGCTCAGACCCAGCAGTGGCTGAAAAAGAATACAAAAAGTTGCAAGAAGAGGTGGGGACTTTTTAAAGCCCCTAAAGACACAATATGTTGGATATTGGGAAAGTCCTTTTAAAAGACCAGTGGTGACCATCTTTATGGAGTATGTCCCCGGTGGCTCCATTTCCAGCATTTTACGCCATTTTGGTCCCCTGCAAGAAGTGGTGATCAGCAGGTACACAAACCACATCTTGCAGGGCATTTCCTATCTACACAAGAACAGAGTTGTGCACCGAGACATTAAAGGGAACAACGTCATGCTGATGCCAAATGGGGTCATAAAACTCATTGATTTTGGCTGTGCAAAACGTCTAACTGGCCTCAGCCTAAATGGGACCCATGGGGAGATGCTGCAGTCCATGCACGGTACGCCATATTGGATGGCGCCAGAAGTCATTAGCGAGTCTGGACACGGGGAGAAGTCGGATATTTGGAGCATTGGATGCACAGTATTCGAAATGGGACGGGAAAAAACGCCCCGGGCTACATGGAGAGAATGGAGCCATGTTTTTATTTTTTTTGTGGGAAAAAGGGATTATGCCAACCCTTCCAGATCACTTCTCGAGAAGAGCAAGAGAATTTGTCAATCGGTGCCTAACCAGGTAAGTAAACCTTTTGGCCTTGTAAGTAAAGGTGCACATACAGATTCTGCAGCTGCTATGGTTCCCTGGAGAGAAGGGGCCCCAGGTGGTCCCATTCTTTTTGCAAAAGGAGGGTGGTAACCTGTGCAGGACTCCCCTCTCCAGAGAAACCGCATGGTTACTGAAAAGTGTTGTATACTGGATTCAGTTTGCGACCGTTCAATTTTGGGCAAATGATAGTCAGCTTACAGGAAAATTGGGCAACCAATCAGAAGCCTGAGAGACAGGAAAAAGGAAGTATATGATGCATTTCCAATTTCCTGTACAACTGGAAGGCTTCCAATTGGTTACCCAAATTTCCCATTGGCCCCAAGTGTAACCCTATCAGTGAACAAGGGGGTGGAGAACTAAATGTTAAAACAATTGCAATTCATAAATTACATATAGCAACATATTAAAACTAGAAGCCCTGTGAATGTCAGGTGGAAGATAATACTAGTTGTGCTGCAAAGGGGGGCCGAGGGGGGGAATTTGGTCACTGAATATTTTTAGATCGAAGAAAAAAGCCCTAATGTCATCTGAAAAAGGTGTTCCCATCTCATGCTACTATAGCATTTCAACAGTTATCAAAGTGCAATGGGTGCGGGTCCCACCTCTGGGATCTGCTGAAAGGAGAGCCGGTCACACTTGTGCACAACTCTCCATTCTGTCCCATGGGAGTTCCCAGTACCGGAGAGCGCTGTGTTTTTCCATTTGTTCTAGGGGATTTCCCCCAGTATAGGGGGGAGCGCCGTTTTTTCCCATTTGTTTAGGGGGGTTCCCAGTACAGGAGAGCGCTGTGTTTTCCCATTCTGTTTTGGGGAGTTCCCCGTACAGGCAGCGCTGGTTCTCCTTCTGTTTTTTGTGGGAGTTCCCGTACAGGGGGAGCGCTTTTCTCCATTCTTTTTTGGGAGTTCCCAGTAAGGGGAGCGCTGTGTTTCTCCATTCTGTTCTAGGGAGTCCCATACAGGGGAGACTGTGTTCTCTCCTTTATCTATGGGAACTCCCCAGTACAGTGGAGCGTGTTCTCTCTCCATTTTGTTTTTGGTAGTTCCCTTATAGGGGAGCGCTGTTTTCTCTCCATTCTGTTCTATGGGATATCCCAGTACAGGGGAGTGCTGTATTCTTCATTCTGTTTTATGGGATATCCCAGTATAGGGGAGCGGAATGTTCTGACGTCCTTAGAACTCCCATAGAACAGAATGGAGAACACAGCGCTCCCCTGTACTGGGAACTAACATAGAACAGAATGGAGAACACAGTGCTCCCCTGTACTGGAAACTTGCATAGAAGAAAATGGAGAACACAACGCTCCCCTGTACTAGGAACTCCCATAGAACAGAAGGGAGAGAACACGACACCCCCCTGTACTGGGAAGTACCATAGAACAGAATGAAGAACACAGCACTCCCCTGTACTGGGAACTCCCATAGAACAGAATGGAGAACACAGCGCTCCCCTGTACTGGGAACTCCCATAGAACAGAATGGAGAACACAGCGCTCCCCTGTACTGGAAACTCCCATAGAACAGAATGGAGAGAACACAGCGCTCCCCTGTACTGGAAACTCCCATAGAATAGAATGGAAAATACAGCGCTCTCCTGTACTGGGAACTCCCATAGAATAGAATGGAGAACACAGCGCTCCCTTGTACTGGGAACTCCCATAGAACAGAATGGAGAACACAGAGCTCCCCTGTACTGGGAACTCCCATAGAATAGAATGGATAGACGTGACCAGCTCGCCATTAAGTACGAGACTTTTGGGGGCCTATTGCCAAGACAGGTGCGGGTCCCATATCTGCCATCAAAGTGTGAAATGGGTACACCCCTTTAACTGTTTGCCTTTCTTAATCTGCCACATTGAAAATACAGCCTGTTCCCATTCGGTTATACAGCATAAGGGGTTCGGCTGAGTGATTCATGGTTTTTGGGGAAAAGATTCAGTATAACTTGAAATTCATTAACCTAAGCCTCTGCTGATTCTGGGCTAAGGAGTCCAGTGGGTGGATCTAATCGGTGATTGACATGCATATAGAGATAGCAGTCAGTCACTGTGTGAGACCACCAACTTGGAGTCAATCTGAATACATTGATTTTAACACTGTGCAACAGCTACTCAGACTTATCCTACAGAGTATTTATACTTACAGGTAGTAATGGGGGAGGAAGCATCATGGTGGACAAAGGGTCAAACATGTCAAGATAACCTATGGGGAAAAAAAAACACCAGAAATTAACTTCATTGATCAGTAGTTTAGTGGAGACTTGCATCTTCTCAGAAAGCTTCAGAGGTTACAGCAAAGGTTTTAGATCGAAAGAGGGAAAAGCTATAGACACCTCCAACAATGGAAAAAAATATCTTTACATGTTGGTGATCACCTGTCGTAAACTAAAAAGTTGCACTAAGTTGTATTCTGCTTGATTCTCAGACCCCTGATATTCAAATTGCAGCCTGTTCTCAGCTTGATTTTCTTATGTAGAGGTGTCCTTCCAGTAATACATATGAGCTCTGCATGTCTAGACATTTGGGGCCACACCAGGTCGGAGCAAGGAGAATGTGGAGAGCCTCCAAGAAGGGCAGCTCTCACAGGCTGTAAATAGGGAGAAAACTGTGTACAAGTGTAGAGAGGAAGCAGAGCACCCATTGCAAACTCTAAAGGCACATATATGAAAACGGTCTAACCCTAAAACTTTTTGTTGCCCATAGCAACCAATCAGAGTTTTAGACCTAGACAGTTTTCATACATGTGGCCCTTAGAGTTTGCAATGGGTGCTCTGCTTCCTCTCTACACTTGTACACAGTTTTCTCCCTACTTACGGCCTGTGAGAGCTGCCCTTCTTGGAGGCTCTGCCCATTCTCCTTGCGCTGACCTAGTGTTTACAACACCCCCTATCTCTAACTAGTGAATGCAGCGAGGGGTAAAGCAGAGAGATGTAAGAAGCAGGAGAAATACTTTAATGGATTTGAGATTTGGCAGCACCAGCAACTGAGTGAAGCACTTACACGAACTCCATAACAGCAGAATGGTAGAAGAGGTTTAACAAAAAATTCGAAAATTTACAGAATATTGCATTTACAAATTAACAATAAAACAAGAAAAACATGTTTCATGTCCTTTAAAGGGAACCTGACAACTACATTATGTGGCCGAAACGACGGGGCATGAAACAGCTGCCGGTTACCTGGTCCCAACCATAGGGGTTTTACCTTGAAACAATGCGATGTTCCAGGGTAAAACGCCTGGTGTAGTTCAGCCGGGTACAGGGAGAAGCCGCCATGGTCGGGAGCTGTTGTGCTGCTTCTCTCTGCTTTCGGCTAAAAGGACAACTCTGTCCCTATAGGCAAACATGGGAGAGAGATGTTGGTTTAGCTGAGGGGAAGGTGAGAAGCCGCAAAACGCACTCGCCCCTGAAAACTGTGGCAGCTTCTCCTCCCTGGATCTGGTACTACTTCCCCGGGTGTTTTACCGTTAAACACTGCAGCATTTTAGGGTCAAACCCACATGGTTGGGACCGGGTAACCTGCAGCCGTTTCCTAAAGTAGCTGACAGGTTCCTTTTTAAAATTGGGAGACCTTGCACAGAGATGCAGAGTAAGCAGTGAGCACTTAGAGCACACGTCACTATCCCTCGTTCAGTACATTACCACATTACATAAGAACCTCATTGATTGGGTCCTGCACATGGAGAACTGTACTTGTAGCCAAATTTTACTCCGTTTTGTTCTGTAGCATATGACTAATGTAATCCGAGAGGTCACAGCTTTGACTAACATACACTCACCGGCCACTTTATTAGGTACACCTGTCCAACTGCTCGTTAACACTTAATTTCTAATCAGCCATTCACATGGCGGCAACTCAGTGCATTTAGGCATGTAGACATGGTCAAGACAATCTCCTGCAGTTCAAACCGAGCATCAGTATGGGGAAGAAAGGTGATTTGAGTGCCTTTGAACGTGGCATGGTTGTTGGTGCCAGAAGGGCTGGTCTGAGTATTTCAGAAACTGCTGATCTCCTGGGATTTTCACGCACAACCATCTCTAGGGTTTACAGAGAATGGTCCGAAAAAGAAAAAACATCCAGTGAGCGGCAGTCCTGTGGGCGGAAATGCCTTGTTGATGCCAGAGGTCAAAAGAGAATGGGCAGACTGGTTCGAGCTGATAGAAAGGCAACAGTGACTCAAATAGCCACCCGTTACAACCAAGGTAGGCAGAAGAGCATCTCTGAACGCACAGTACGGCCAACTTTGAGGCAGATGGGCTACAGCAGCAGAAGACCACACCGGGTGCCACTCCTTTCAGCTAAGAACAGGAAACTGAGGCTCCAATTTGCCCAAGCTCATCGAAATTGGACAGTAGAAGATTGGAAAAAACCCTTGCCTGGTCTGATGAGTCTCGATTTCTGTTGCGACATTCGGATGGTAGGGTCAGAATTTGGCGTCAACAACATGAAAGCATGGATCCATCCTGCCTTGTATCAACGGTTCAGGCTGGTGCTGGTGGTGTCATGGTGTGGGGAATATTTTCTTGGCACTCTTTGGGCCCCTTGGTACCAATTGAGCATCGTTTTCAAACACCTTGTGGAATCTATGCCACGAAGAATTGAGGCAGTTCTGAAGGCAAAAGGGGGTCCAACCCGTTACTAGCATGGTGTACCTAATAAAGTGGCCGGTGAGTGTATGTTCATGCCGCCATAGATCGTGACGGAAACACTTGGCCCCTACACAGCATCCGATAGAGTAACCTACAGCACCAACCATTATGCACATCAGCTCCCTGCCCCTAGCGGGGCTCACAATCTTATTCCCCCATTTCTGGAGTCAAAGCCATGAATCTGAGCAAGGGTAGAATATCCACACTTTTGATGTTCTCTGGGCTGGATTCAGGTCCAGGACCCAAGTAATGACCAAGAATTTTTTTGGGTCCTTTCTCATTATAAGAATAAAATAACCAAAACAAGATCGGAATATTAAAATAAAAGTTAAACTAAAAATTAAAGGGGTGCTCCGACCATAGACTTTGAAGGTATATGGCCTGGATCTGTCAGTCTGACAGGTGCAGGTCCCACCTATCTCAGAATGGATCCCCAGGAAGGACTAGCTCAAAATGGAGAGCTGGTCGGGCATGGACATGACTCTCCATTCTGTTCTATGGGGGTTCCCAGTACAAGTGAGCACAGTGTTGGGCTGGACTCCTCCCATAGAGAATGGAGAGTCATGCATTATTTTTATTTTAATCCCAGAGCGCTGCACATTCGAGGGGAGGGTGTAGATACATAACACAAATCCAGACAAAGTACAATGACAAAACTGACAAAAAACTGGTACAGAGAGAGAGGGCCCTGCCCGTGAAGGCTTACAAGCTACAACCGTACATGCATGACCAGCTGCCCACCCAGAGCCAACACTTTTAGGGGCCCATTCCTGAGATAGGTGCAGCGGCCAGAGGTGGGACCTGCACATCCTAGCGATATGCCATCAACTCAAAGGCAGCAATACCCCTTTAACTTCATATGTTTGTGCTGCACCCAGGAACATTCCCCAGAAGGCAGAGGGTTGTGTATATAGAATTCATTTACGTGCATCCCACAAAGACAGGAGTGTCAAGACCAGAGCATCACAAACAAGAACGATCCAAACAGAACTTATATACCGGATCTTATACTTCTAGAAGGCAAAATATAAAGGGGTGTCCAAAATTAGTTAAAAAACCAACAACAACTTTGGTCCACAATCCATACTATGTATTGCATTTTAGTTATATTCACACGAATGAGGAGAGGCTGTAATACCATTAGTAACCATTGGACAAGGGCCCTTGTCCATCTATATAGAATTATTTATTTTAGAGCACCCTTAGCTCCAGGTCGTTGTACATTCGAGGGGTTATATACATAACGTAGGTCAAACAAATACAATGGCGACAATATGTGACTAACAACTGGTCCAGAGGGAGAGAGGACCCTCTTTAAAAAAAAAAAAAAAAAAAATTCTGGATGGCCACAGAATCTTGCCAAATACCTCTATTTAAAGTAAGAGGAGTAGTTTGTATCCCTTTGCAGGGAACCAGAGATCCCTATATTCACGTTCAGGAGTCATAAGGGGAATCCTTTAAAATGCATGCAGACTGGAGTCATTGTCCATAACGCCAGCTTCAGCCTTTTTGTAATAAAAAAAAAATTGTAACCCGATCGATCGCGGAGCGGCTGCTCCGATTTTTCTTTGCAAAACTTTCAATCGCTCCCCCCCTGTGAAGTCTCAAATTGAGAAAATGTCTTTTTTTTGCCTGAACAGAATATTAACCAATCAGCATAGAACGTACAGCGTCAGACACTGTATAATAAGTGTCCGTATTAGGGCTACAAGACCCAGACCCCACACGTTTCATCAGGATCACATAGTGGTCAACTTTCAGCTTATTTGGAGCATAGCAGGATCCAGGTCTTGTGGCCACAATATGGGTATTAAAATGCAGCCACGTTCCAGCCATTATCTTTTCTAGGATTTAGATCTGCTGCAGATTTTAAGGGCGCAAACAGGAGTCCAAAGAGTTCCCAGCACCAGATTTCCATCTCTAGATCCTCAGCAGATTTTGTCGTTGGATACAACATGGAAACTGGGCTTAGACATCACTGGACTGAATGCAGCTTTCTAATACACCATGGGGCCTTATGTATGAAAATTGTCCAGCAGTAAGACTGCCTGTTGCCCAGTTTTCATACATAATTAAGGCCCCATGTCCTGATTCTGGACCTGTTCCAATTGCAGGGCTCTAGGGACAGCCGAGGGGAGGACAAGCTCTTGTAGCATGGAAACCGCTGAATTAACTCTGCTGAACACGCATGTTATGAGCACATGCACCATAGTCATACAGTGTTCAATTGGCTATAGACATAAAACTAAGTGCCCCTCCCCGGGTCCTTGGTGGCCACCTTTCTCCTGCTGCAGGGAAAACCGTGTAATAGTTCGTCCATCGTTCACGTCAACAGTGAGGACGTTTTCTGGAGGTGTGAAACCCCTCTTCCCACAGATAAAATTAGGACATGATCTAGTGTAGTAGCAGCAGTCCCACATGCTTAAAGCCAATGCACAACCGGAAGATACGTACTAAAATATAAAAAATATCTCCCGGCACAACTGGACTGTAACGTCAGGCCCCTGCACTGCAATACATGGAAATCCCTAAAGAAGCATTTATGCCATCTATCATACATGAAAAAAAAACAAAAACTGAGATTCTTCGTTCACACATTTTGATCAAAAAATGTTGCCTGCACTGCAGCACATGATGGTGATACAAGGTATGGTGCTCTAACTGGCCCCAAACTTTCACTCACCTAAATGTTGCTGTTCTGGATATCCTCCTCTGTCCTCTTCTAGCTCATGGTGGACTTGACAACCAACCCAAGCTTCTGTGCTGCTTTGGAGTCCTCATAGAACATACCCCAAACCACAATGGGGAAAGAGTTTGCATCATTGAATATTCTAGTATACTGAATGATAACTGGATCATGGCACCAATTTTTTGGCAAGTGGTGGTCCAGTAACAAGGGCTTCAGTACAGCTCTGTGCTTGGAATGTCTGCAATGCTCTCTGCCAACAACCCCATACAGAGGGGGTTTATGGTGCTATTTTCTGGTTAGTAGTGGTGCAATGGCAAAGACATCAGCCATCCTAAGAATAGAGCTGTGCTCCAGCGTTAGACCACAAACCAAATGGTCACAGTGCTAAACCGGTACTATAGTCCCTTCATTCTCACACTTGCCATGGGCCCAGACGGGCAGACCGTCACTGATCTCAAGAATGAAGGGACTATAGTACAGGTTTAGCACTGTGACCCCCTTGGTCGGTGGTCGATAACACTGGGAGCACAGCTCTATTCTTAGGATGGCTGAAGTCTTGGCCATTGGACCACTACTAATCAGAAAATGGCGCCATAAACCCCCTCTGTATGTGGTAAAAACCCCTCTAATGGAGATCATTCCCGACACTAAATTCCTGACTAAATTAAATGCTCCAGGCATCCCCCAGATGGACGGCATAGGGACTGTAGGTTTGTTCTTAAGTTGAGTGTGTATGTAAGTCAGAACAGGTATATTTATTAAATGTGACTCCAGCACAAAAGGTTTATTTTAGTTTTGGACAGTGCAGGGAAGGGTTTTTTGATATTTGTTTTGCTGTCTGTGCCATTGTTAAGAAGATTTCACCTCATTTTCACCTCATGTGCTGCTGTGGCATGCTGGAACTTGTCGTTCCACAGCTACTATTTGCTGTGGAACATGGAACTACAAGTACCAGCATTCCCCATAAGTCTCCGTTTGTAAATAGGGGACAGATTTAAGTCGGAACAGTATAAGTCGGGGACTGCCTATAAAACCTAAGTGAATACAGGAACATTTTATGACTAATCCTCTTCTCTTTTATGTGTGTGTATCTGTCTCTTACCTGAACTCTCCGTCAGCTTTTGGGAAGGGTTTTTCATCTTCTCTGTTTATTACAATCTACACTATCAACATACGTACAGTTCTAAAACAAAGAAAATAACCTCACTGGATATATGCTGCACCCCTCAAAAACCATCCCCAAATCCCATTTAAAAAAAAAAAAATTTAAAAGTTCACCCAACTTTTCCAAAAATACAATTCTCGTAAATAACTTAATAGGATCATCCAATATATATTAAAATATATATATAAAATATATATATATATATATATATATTATATATATATTTTTTTTTTTTTAATTAAATTAAATGATTTTGGAAAAAAAATAAAACCAATCTTTAAACAATTTTTGAATACAACAATATATGTTTTTACATTATAGACAGTTATGTTTATGTCCAAGTGATGACGTGCCATTCAGAACATCTAAAAAAAAAAAAAACTTAAAAATATGACCAGCACTAACAAAACAAGTCTACACAAAATGGCGCAGGTGCACGCCGACATGGCCGCAATAAAAAAAAAAAAAAAAAAAAAAAAAAAAAAAAAGAACGGGATCAGCAGTGCTGCGCATGCACTAACAGCCAGCTACACAGTGAATACATGAACTATTTCAAAGTGCATTTCTGCTACTTTTAGGATACATGAAAATTTGAGGTTCTTATGTGGAGGGCTTCCAATACGTTTGTATGTTTGCTCCGTTTACAAAGTCATCCCTTAATACTACACACACTATAGAAGTGGCAGCCTCCTGACTAGTGCGCATGCCTAGTACATATCTGACGCGCATGCGCGCTAGTCCTTTAGCAAGCTGGAGCTTCTTTAATATAGGCGCCCTCCGCCCTCTCCAAATTAAGGGCCACATGTATGAACCTGTTTAGGTCTAAAACTCACTTTTTTGCCCATAGGTTACTATGGGCAAAGAGTGAGTTTTAGACCTCAACAGTGTCAAACTATACAAAGTAGTGTTGACACAGCATTCGGGAAGGGCGGTGGGTGTCTACACCAGGGGTGTCAAACTGCGGCCCTCATGCTGTTGGGAAACTACAACTCCCATCATGCCCACCGTTATAGATTATACAAATGCATGATAAGAGTTGTAGTTTCCCAACAGCATGAGGGCCGCAGTTTGACACCTGTGGTCTACACTATAGAAGCAACGGCCTCCTGACTAGTGCGCACACCCAGCAGATTATTAGGAGGCCAGCGCTTCTATAGACTATGTAGTAGTATGGGGGCGACGTTCTGAATTTAACTACATCACTGACGACATAATACGGTCAATAATGTAAACTCACAAGAAACAGATCTATAAAAAAGTCTATGAAGATGATTTTTGCCATAAGGAGATTAAATAAATAAATAAAAAAAAAAATTAACTGGACAACCCCTTTTAAGGGAACCTGTCATGGTGACCCTGCTATCTGATCTGCAGGCAGCGGGTTATAGAGCAGGAGGAGCGGAGCAGATGGATATGTAGTTTTGTGGAGAAAAGTTAAATAGAACTTGTAACTTATTCATTTGAATACCTGCTTATTCTGGGTTAAAGCGTCCAGGGGGCGGTCCTATCAGTGATTGACAGCTATCTTTGTATGCACACTGCTAGAAGGCAGTCAATTTCTGATAAGACCGCCTACTGGACTCCTTATCCCCTTAACAACCACCCACCAACTTTTGACGTCGGGCATTTCAGGTTGTTCGTCCGCAGCAACGTCTTTTGGCTTCTTTGCAGACTTCGGGGTTTGCGGCGCAGCTGCGCTGAGAACAGAATTGTGCTTCACAGCCCTGTTCCCAGCGCAGTCTCTGCAAGCACCAGGGAGCGGGGTAAACCTCCGCTCCCCAGCACTTAAACCTTTAATTGCTGCAGTTCGTGACTGAAGCATAATCAAAGGGCTTTCCCCTGCTCTGTCGGATGATCAGGACTCCCGGTGACCCGACAGAGCCAGGGGAATGGCTGCAGTCAGTCCTGGGGACCTAGAGTAGCCCCAGGGCTGTCTGTGTAAGAAGCCTGCAATAAGGGCACACTGTGTGCTGCCCTGATCACTGCCTGTGTCAAACTGACACAGATGATAATGTATTAGCATATACGAATATACTAATATTTGTATATGCTAATATACTTAGTATATCCGTTTATACTAAGTGTAAAAAAACAAAAAAAAAAAAAAAACAGTTATCCCTTCATGGGATTTAAAAAAAAAAGTAAAAAAATAAATAAAAAAAGTGTAGAAAAAAAAAATGTAATAAAATAAATTGTGCATACATTACACAAAAAAATAAAAACCTACACATATTAGGTCTCCAGCCGACCGTAATAACCTGTAGAATTAATCTAACAAGTGTGAAATGTGAATGATGTAAAAAAAAAAGTTAACAAAAAGTGACATTTTTTTAAAAAAAAATTCTGCAATCATTTTTAAGTTAAGTATTCCCCCAAAAAGTCCAACTTGTCCTGAATAAAACAAGGCTTCATCCAATTGCGTCATTGAAAAAAATAAAAAGGTTACGACTGTTGAAACGCAAGGAGGGAAAAACCTAAAAAAATGTGTCATGAAGTACTTTTCAGGCGTTCGGCTCAAAGGGTTAAACCCAGAATAAGCAGGAATTTGAATGAATTACAAGTCCGACTGAGCTATTACTTACATAACTATATATCAGTTTGCTCTGCACCTCCTACAACAGGCTGCCTGCAGATCTGATCACATGTTCAATGTGACAGGTTCCCTTTAAGGCCTATGGCACAGGTGTCAAACTGCGGCGCTCCAGCTGTTGGGAAACTACAACTCCCATCATGCATTTGTATAATCCATAACAGTGGGCATGATGGGAGTTGTAGTTTCCCAACAGCTGGAGAGCCACAGTTTGACACCCCTGGCCTATGGTGTTCGACCAAAAGGGTTTTGGAGAGATTGAAAAGTGGCGCGTGCAGCGACAAAGCCATAAGAAGTAAAAATCATTGCACTTATCCTGGGATTTTACTGGCAGTCGCCTTGTAACCTGGGCAGAAAAACAGCTTTTACTTGGAGACCTGTAAGACAACGCTAAACTATTCCTCTTCTCTTCACAGGGATCAGGAGAAGCGGCCATCGGCAGAGCAGCTCCTGCAGCACCTCTTTGTTTGCTGGATCTCATAAGCAGTGAATGTGCCAGACTCCAGAGTCAACCCATCCCAAATGCCATGACTAAGGGGATGTTCACACAACGTTTGTCAAATCCGTTTTTTCGGACTCAAAAAACGTATCTAACAATGTGCAGTTTGATTTACATTGGTTCAATGTAAAACACGTATCGGGGTTCAGACAAGCTGCGCGTTTACTTGCGTCTTTTAAATGCGTTTTTTGGATCCGTTTTAAGAATTGACATGTCAATTCTACTTGCATTTAACGCAAGTGAAATCCCCATAGGAAACAGTGGAGTGCACTTTTGGAGCCCGAAAAACTGATCCAAAAGCGCAACATACTTTTGTGTATGTTTCGGATGCGCTTTTCATATTAAAAAGCGCATCCGAAAAACGCATTGGATTAAGATTTGAAGTGTAATAAATTAAATCGGCTCCTAGAGGTCTCATTTGATCTAGAAGAACTGTTTGAACTTTAGTAACCTAATGACCTACGTTAGGAAGACCACTAGGGGGCGCCAACAGCATTTTACATGCGTTTCAGAGGAAGCCCAGTAGGGGGAGCCAACAGCATTTTACATATGTTTCAGAGGAAGTCTAATAGAGGGCGCTATAACAGCATTTTACATGTGTTTAACCTTATAAATCCCTTTTTATATATTGAATGCTGTAAAAGCAGTTTTTTAGTATAGAATGAGTGATTATAGAAGTTTTTAATAAATGTATTAATGTTTTAAACAGTTTATTATAGAATGTTGAGTGGTTTCAGTATAATACTAAAACCACTCAACATTCTATAAAACTATTTATCTAAAACATTTATGAATTATTAAAACTTCTATAATTTCTATAAACACCCATTCTATACAAAAAAAACTGCTTTTATATCATTCTATATAAAAGTGATTTATAAGATTAAGCACATGTAAAATGCTGTTATAGCGCCCTCTATTAGGCTTCCTCTTACACTACTACTTAATCCCTTTTCACTCTAAGTGAAAATGTAGGTCATTAGGTTACTAAAGTTCAAACAATTCTTCTAGATCAAATGAGACCTCTAGAGGGCTTTTAGTAAATTACATACCCTTAGATACATACGTAAGGGTAAAGTATATTACACTAAAGATTCTACCTTTTCAAACTACAACCTGTGTGTATATCTATTGAAAAACGGATCCGAAAAACGCATGCAAAACGCATCCAAAAAAGCATCTGCGTTTTTGGATACGTTTTTTGGATGTAGTTTCTCTTCTGGTAAAAAAACGTTGTGTGAACATACCCTTACTTGTGCTGAGCAGTTTGGTTTTTAATGTTTTTCCAATAAAGATTTTTATATTTCATTCATTTTGGGATAGCTGGATCACATCTTTTTTCTACTGGTCAACCCATCCCAACCATTAATATTTAAAGAAAAAAAAAATAAAAATCTAAAAATATGTTGCCAGTCGTCACTGTATGTGTAAATGACGGGTATCAAGGGTCTGTACACCAGTATTACTTCGCCAGTCCAATGAGATAGAAACGTCAACCCCAGTCACTCACGCACCATGAATGCAATAAACTGGTTCTCTACCAATTTGGCAACTCAGCCAATTACCACCAAATGTTAGATCGACTATGGTCACATCCTGTGATGAGCCTGACTGGCCTGGGGCTCAGACATGTACCTTTCACTCTAGGCAACTGCTGGAGAAACGGAGGGTTGGGTTTAGCTAGCTCAAGGCCTACTTATCGTCCCCTGTGACATCTCCATAAGCATAAGTATAGTAAATACTCTAACACAAGGTCATTTTAGGTACAACATCCTGCAGCAATCTTTATAAAAGGTCTTAGCCGTTTCTGACACAGTGCACCAAATCCTCAGCACAGATGAAAGGATAAAAATCCATCTGCCCATAACTTCCACTAGGGGGAGCTCCACAGCATAATGTATATAATGTGTACTTAGCCTATTTTTGACTGTTTGATCTGCTCTACGCCGGCACACTGTATGCCAAGTTTGGTTCAATGAAGCCCAAGTATACATGTGCAGCAGACTATAGATTATATATGAACATAGTTTTAATGGAGGGTGTTCTTTACACAATTCAAAACTTGAAGGGGTGTTCAGACCATTGACTGATGGCATATCGATAGGATATGCCAAAGTCTAAAAGACGTCAGCTCAGAATGCAGAGGCGGTCACACTCCAGCACGACTCTCCATTCTCTTCTATGGGAGTTCCCAGTACAGGGGAGCGCTGTGTTCTCTCCATTGTGTTCTATGGGAGTTCCCAGTACAGGGGAGCGCTGTGTTCTCTCCATTGTGTTCTATGGGAGTTCCCAGTACAGGGGAGCGCTGTGTTCTCTCCATTGTGTTCTATGGGAGTTCCCAGTACAGGGGAGCGCTGTGTTCTCTCCATTGTGTTCTATGGGAGTTCCCGGTACAGGGGAGTGCTGTGTTCTCTCCATTCTCCTCTATGGGATTTCCCAGTACAGGGAAGCGCTGTGTTCTCCATTCTGTTCTATGGGAGTTCCCAGTACAGGGGAGCGCTGTGCTGTCCATTCTTTTCTATGGGAGTTCTCAGTACAGGGGAATGCTGTGTTCTCCATTCTGTTCTATGGGAGTTCCCAGTACAGGGGAGCGCTGTGTTCTCCATTCTGTTCTATGGGAGTTCCCAGTACAGGGGAGCGCTGTGTTCTCCATTTGGTTTCATGGCAGTTCAAAAGCACATGGTATTGCATGTGGATTTAGGGTCATTTTGTTTTTACTCACTGTTTACAGTCAGAAACGAGCCCCATTTCTAAAGCTATGTTCACACGGCTAAGTTTGGGACGTATTTCGTCCTATTACGCGCGAATGCGCAAATTAGGGCGAAAAGTCCATTCATTCGTATCACGTTCTCATAGAGACTATGGATTACGTCTCCTTCCCCCCGCGAACGCCAGGGCGGGAGATAATTGACATGTGTACTAGGCGCAAATACGCGCGTATATTCAGTTCAATGGCCGGAATGCCCCTGCTATCCCTCCCCCCCTCCCTCCGGATTCACACGTAATTTGTTTTTACTCTGTTTACATGCCAGAATACGAGCCGTATGAAATAGCCTAAGGCATTTTGGATCCACATTAAAAACCATATACAAAATGCTTAAATGCATTTTACACAAGGTTTTTACCCGCCCTTATTGACCTCTATAGGAAATATCCATGAATGAACATATTCTAAATTCTTTTTACAATGAAAAACCGTCCGCCGAAAATGTACTTTGTATGAACTACAGAGTGTACTTTCTATTAAGGTCAATGGGAATGGATTACTGTCCGCTTTAGACAACAATTGCAAGACTGAATCTGCTTGAATTCTTATTTGAAATACTCGGCATATGGACAGAGCCTTATACACACATCACAACTGATATCAGAAAGGCAGACCCAAAAGATGCAAAAAAATATAATAAAATAAAAAAAAAAACTACAGATGCATTTTTCGAGTGCCTTTTAGTACAGCAAATTATTTAGTAGCTTAAAGGAAAAGTGTCTTCAGAAAATGACCTATTGTTTAACTCCTGTATTTTATATAAAAAAAAAATTTAAATTTTTCCATATCACTATCAATATATTTTGCAGTTCTCACATTGGCCACTAGACCTAATAACAGTAACATTTCCTGTTCTGCAGAGAAATCTTCTCAGCCGTCTCCTCATTATCAGTACGAGCAGATTTATTGTTTAACTCATGTTTTTATGTTAAACACATTTTTTATGGATTTTTGGTTCTATTTTTTTTTTTTTAATTTTCCATATCGCTTTCAGTAAGTCTTGCAGTTTTCACTTTGGTCACTAAGCCCAATAATATTCTGACACTTTCTGTGCTGCAGAAAAAGATTTTCAGCAGTCTGCTCATAATCAGTACAAGCAAGGTCAAACTGAAAGGTGACACCAATCTGTATAGATAACACAGGATGCACCAGTCACAATAAGGGTATATTCACACAGGGTAATTTCGGCGCGCATTTCGCCACGTATTTGCGCTCTAATACGGGCGAGAGGCGCGCAACAATTACGGTAATCCATAGCTCTCAGAACTATGGATTACGCCTCGTCCCCCCGCACGTACAATCCTATCGTATTGTATGCGCAGGGAGATAAGCGACATGTCATTTATTTGCGGCAATTACGTGCCGTGAGTAATGCATGCCCACCGGCCCCCCCACGCCTCAGGAGTACGTGCTTATCAGCGCTAGCTCCCGAGACACACGATGTATTGCGGCGTGTACTGTACGTGCCGCAATACATCGTGTGAACATAGCCTAAGAGATGAGACAGCTCTCCCTCTCTGCACACTGATTTCTCCCCAGGTCACAGAGCCTGCCCACAACACTCTCCTATAGAAGTCAATGGGTCTGCTCCTGTTCACAGGCTCCTATGTCCATGAAGCTGCTGTAAAGCAGCTCTCTAAATGCCGTTAGCTCAGGCAAGATGGCCGCCTCCGTAATCATATACAGACAACAGAAATAAGAATCTACAAACAAAAATAAAAACAGTTTGTTTTTAGTAAAAAAAAAAAAAAAAAAAGGCGACAGATTATCTTTAAATTTAAATAATAATCACAATTGATTATTCATCACAACCGACTGATAGAAAAACTAACCTTGTTGTCCACTGTCCCGTTCCCCTCGTGAGTCTGGGAAGATCACGTCCGCTCAGTTAGGCCAGGTGAACATACTGTCCCGAAGGATAGTGCAATGCATGCAAACTTTCTAACACCACATTTACCTGTCGTAGAAGGGCTAAACAGATTTTAGCACTATAACCCACAGCATGCCTTACACATTTCACACAAAAATTATGGCTATTGCCCACAACACTTGAAGGGGTTTTCCTCTTTGGATAACTTCTACTTTGTTAGAAGAGGAGCTTGACAAAGTGTCCCCCTGCCTGGACACCTAGCGATCAGCGTTAATGGGTGTTCCAACCACATATATTGACACCCTATCTTGAGAACAAACCCTGAAACCTCTCTGTTTTGAGCAGAGAGATGGTTGGAGCTCTCCTATTGATTTCTGACCATCCGTCTATTTAACACACCTCTGGGACCCGCACCTATCACACCCCGATAGCATATCCTACCAAAATGCCATCAAAGCGTATGGTGGGAAAACCCTTTAATATGTGGGGGAAACGAACAAAACTGGTAGTCAATATTCAATTCACTTGCAACGCCACCATAGGACAAATTAAGCATTACACAGAGCTCATTAACATTAATGGACCATCTGTATGATACAGGACAGGATAGGTCCTCCAGGATCCAAGACACTCTTTGTTGCCTCTTGTCACTTGGATCATGAGACAAAGAACCAGAACAGTGGACTCTGGAATTTACTTTCGTTACAGGGAACTGGTCAGTTACTTTATGCCGCCCAAACAATGGGCACTATGGGATAGCTGCAGGTTCCCAGTCTGAATTGTGTGGGTTTTACCCTTTCATGATAAAACACCAAGTTGGGACCATGTAAGACCAACACCAGAGAGAGTAAAGCTGAAGGAGTGGGAAGAAGCCAAAAAAATAGAATAATTTCTACCAGTCCCCATACCTGCCCCAACTTTACGTTTGGGATCAGGTAACCTGCAGCTATTGCAGGCTGCCCATTATTCGGGTAGCATAAAGTAGCAGACAGGTTCCCTTTGAACTGGACAAGCCCATTACCTTGTGCACACAGTTTATCAGCAACTCAAAAATAACACAATTTTTTTTCTTTTATAAATCTAATATAAATGCAGCGAAAGCAGCTTAAAAAGGCAAAACGCCCCCAGGCCAAGCTCTGGGTCCTGTTTTTGGAATGGTCGCTAGTAGCAGCATCGTCCTGAACTGGCCTATGCCAAAATGGAGTCATACCAAGAACTGAAAATTGCCTTCTGGTCTCTCCAGTTAATAGCAGCTATGGGCTACAGAGGCTTCGTCACCCCCCAAATCACCATCAAAAGTCAAGTGTCACTTTGTTCTGTAGTAGGGCCGCCATTCACTGCAATGACAATGATTGGAATGTGACACAAAAGCTGGAAAAAAAAAAAAAACCAAAACACTACCATCACCACACGGGAGAAAAGTCACCGGCGATTTTCATGTAAAGGTATGTTCACACGATGTACTGTGGCACGTACATCGAAGGTCTCAGGAGCTCGCGCTAATAGGCACGTACTCCCGTGTTGCGGGGGCGGTGGGCGACATCCCGCCGGCCCCATTGTCATTCATTACTTGCGGCACGTATTCGCCGCAAGTAATTGACAAGTCACTTATCCCCCCACATATACAACACAATCGTATTGTACAAGCAGGAACAGGAGGCGTAATCCATAGTTCTCTATGAGAATTATGGATTATCATAATTTCGGCGTGCATCTCGCCCGTATTAGAGCGCAAATATGCAGCGAAATGCGTAACGAAATTACCTCGTGTGAACATACCCTAAGGTTCTGTCTACACGGAAGCATTTCCAGTTTTTTGACGCAGAATCAGATTTAAAAAAAAAAAAATAAAAATCGTCAAAAACTGTAAAAACCGTCCCCATGGACCTCAACTAAAAATCCTCCTTGTAGTCCACATGCCTTGAGATCTGGTTTCAAAACCAGTGGTTTTTTTTCAAAAACTTGGAACATGTTCAATGTAAAGAACAGCACCCCAAACATTTCTAGGTCAGAGTCGCGTCCAAAACCCCATACTGATGAATGGAACTTGTTTTCTGACAATTTCTGTGAATTCATTCAAAATATTGGCCGTATGATGCGGTTTTAGGATGCAGAATCCGATGAGTATTCTGACATGTCATGTGGACCTCCCCTTAAAGTAACAGGACACATTTCCTGGCTTCCAGCTGCCAAAGTTTTTGACAAATTCGGCAAGAGCATGTCAAAAGTGTAATGATTATGCTATGAACTAGTTCTCCCACTTAAAAAGATGAGAGGCCTGTAATTAACATAATAGGTCGACCTCAACTATGAGAGACAAAATGGAAAACAAATCCCGAAAATCCATGTCTTATTTTGGAAAGAATTTGCAATTATGGTGGAAAATAAGCATTTGGTCCCCTACAAACAAGCAGGATTTCTGGCTCTCACAGACCTGTAAGTTCTTCTGTAAGAGGCTCCTCTGTCCTCCACTCATTACCTGTAGTAATGGCTCCTGTTTGAACTTGTTATCAGTATAAAAGACACCTGTCCACAACCCAGTCCACACTCCAAACTCCACTATGGTGAAACCAAAGAGCTGTCGAAGGACACCAGAAACAACATTGTAGCCCTGCACCAGGCTGGGAAGACTGAAATCTGCAAAGGGAAGCAGCTTGGTGAAAAGAAATCAACTGTGGGACAATATAGAAAATAGACAACAAGACCATGATAATCTCCCTCCTTGGGGCCCAAGCAAGATCCACCCGTGGGTCACAATGATCACAAGAACGGTGAGCAAAAATCCCAGAACCACACGGGGGGACCTAGTGACCTGCAGAGAGCTGGGACCAACGTAACAAAGGCTACCATCAATAACACACTACGCCTCCAGGGACTCAGATCCTGCAGTGCCAGACGTGTCCCCTGCTGAAGCCAGTACATGTCCGCGCCCGTCTGAAGTTTTTCTAGAGGGATTTGGATGATCCAAGAGTATTGGGAGAATGTCCCTTATGGTCAGATGAAACCAAAGTAGAACTGTTTGGTAGAAACACAACTCGTCATGTTTGGAGGAGAGAGAATGCAGAGTTGCATTCAAAGAACACCAGACCTGCTGTGACGCGTGGGTGGGGGGGGGCGAAATCATGCTTTGGGGCTGTTTCTCTGCCAAGGGACCAGGTCGACTGATCCGTGTACATGAAAGAATGAATAGGGCCACGTATCGTGAGATTTTGAGTGCAAACCTCCTTCCATCAGCAAGAGCATTGAAGATGAAACGTGGCTGGGGCTTTCACCAGGACAATGATCCCAAGCACACCTCCAGGACAATGAAGGAGCGGATTCATAAGAAGTATTTCAAGGTCCTGTAGTTGCCTAGCCAGTCTCCAGATCTAAACCCCATAGAAAACCTTTGGAGGGAGTTGAAAGTTTGTGTTGCCCAGCGACAGCCCCAAAACATCACTGCTCTAGAGGAGATCTGAATGGAGGAATGGGCCAACATCCCAGTAACAGTGTGCGCCAACCTCGTAAAGACTTACAGAAAACGTCCGACCTCTGTCATTGCCAACAAAGGCTATATAACAAAGGATTGAGATGAATGGTTGTTATTGACCAAATACTTATTTTCCACCATAATTTGCAAACAAATTCTTTCCAAATCAGACAATGGGATTTTCCGGATTTGTTTTCTCATTTTGTGTCTCATAGTGGAGGGCGACCTCTGATGTCAATTACAGCCTCATCTTTTTACGTGGGAGAATTTTCACAATTGGTTGCTGACTAAATATTTTTTCCCCCCCACTGTACAAGGAGATAAGAATTTCCCTAACAAAGCAAAATCAGAACAGCAATATATTTGGCAATTGTGTTTATTCACCTTTGCCTACACCTTGAAAGCTAAATCATTGGGGTAGGAATATCTCTCAAGGCTAAACCACATTAACCATTAAAAGAAAAAAAAAAAAAATAAAATGCACTGGCCCCCCAAATTCAAATCTTCGCATCCTGCAGTATTTGCCCATGTTTTTCGTTAGCTGCGAGCAAATGGCACATTCAGCCAAGCCGAGAGTTCACCAGGCCGGTTGTGCATCTGGCTCAGTTCAACCAAAAATTGTCAAACCAGTTGCAATTGGCCCTTAGTTGCTTCACTTACACTATCCTCACTGTACAACAAGAGGTTTTTTTTTTTTTGGGGGGGGGGGGGGTTAAATCCATTTGGGTTTTCGTCCCATGCTGTAGCACCAAGATGTCAGAAACATGGTGGTCACATCTGAGCGACAAATACGATGCTCCTCTACCAGGTGGAAATCCTTTTTGGGCTCCAGGGCACATAGATGTCTATTTCAGGTCTGTGGTCCTTGGAAGCTCTTCAGACTCCACTTCTGGTCGTGTATCACCCAGGTCAATCTAACGTCTACCAAGTTTCATTTATTTGACACCGCTTGGACCTGTCACATGGACTTCTCTTCTGACACAGCTCCGTCCCCAAAAAATAAAAAAACTTGAATTTTTGGTGAACTGACGCCTTTCCATCCAGAAGGGTTCTGTAGAACCTGGTCAGAAGTTCCTCAGAAGACAATGGCGGCCACTTTCACAGGAGAGAGGAAAAGGCTGAGAATTACTGCTCTGAGAACAATCAAGCAACAGGATGAGCAGGGATCCATTATTGGCCTACTTTCATTTTTTATACAACATCCTCCACTTTAAAGGTTAATAAGGTTAGAGAATAGGTTCTTGGTAGAGTAGATGTATCAAACACAAAGCCCACAGGCTAAATTTAGCCCACCACACCATTTTATGTGGTCCGCGAAAGCTTCGACACAGCGAGCAGGGATAGACAAGGTTTGGAACCGGCTCTTCACTTTCCCTGCCCAACTTCAAGGGTGGCACCTTAACCACCCTCTAAAAACCCTTTGAGGACAACCACAACGCTGATGAGGCCCCAGGTAAAAAGGAGTTTGCTACCCCTGTAATAGAGATATGGAAAATACAACTACTGGAAAAAATTTTGAAAAAAAAAAAAGTTCCAAATTCCATGTTAAAATTATTTATGGAAAAAAAATATTAAAAAAAATACCAAACACACACCTATACTACAGGAAACTTAGTACATACTGCTTAAAAGGGAACCCCTTATGGGGAAAACGCAGACAGATCTTCAGGCAGTATGCTATAGAGCAGAAAGATGAACAGATTGATATACAGGGTGAGTCAGAAGTCCCAGGACACCCTTTTATTTCAGAATTGAAAGGAAAATTTGAACACCCCAGCAAGTAATGGGTGAAGGGGGGGCCTATCTTTTAGGTGACGTCCAGGACATGGCCGCCATATTGTGTCAAGGGCAAGTTTTTCCAATGGGAAGTTGATCATGTAAACGTATCAAAGACCAGAATGGTCTCAGAAATCGATTGCCGCCATCAGAGTTGCAAGACCTCTTGTGGTTCTAAAGTTACCACCACAAAGTTCTGCTGCGGGACAATTGGATCCGGAGCCTTCAGATCTGAGTTTAGCACCGGGGACAACGCATTGACCGCGTCAAATAGCTGTTTTAACTTTGTGCTGATAACTTTTGAACCACAAGAGATTATGCAAATCTGATGGCAGCAATAGATTGGAGACAATTCTGGTCGTCTTTGATGGGCTACACAACCACCTTCCCATTGGAAATGATTTCCCCTTGATCCAAAATGGCAGCCATGTTGCAGACATAGCCTAAAAGATAGGCCCCTCCCACATTACATTCTGGGGTATTCAAATAGGTAATTTTTCCTTTCGTTCCTTTTAATTCACCCTGTATAATTTTGTGATAAAAGATTCAGTGGAACTTGTAATTTATTCATTTATCTCCCTGCTCATGCTGGGTATAGGAGTCCAGTGGGCGGTGTTGTGCACACTGTCAATCACTGACAAGGGCCACCCACTGGACTTCTAGGCCTAAAATATATAGCTCAGAAATATAGCTCACAAGACTATAGTCTCACAAGACTATAAACTAATGCATCTCAAAAAATTCGAATATCATTGAAAATTAAAGGGGTTCTCCAGGGCTATCGTTTTATTTGTTATAGGGCTCACAAATGTATTACATTGTAATTCATCCTGTAAAGAGTCCATACAATATATGGGTTTCTCTATTTGACAAACTATTGATATCCATTATCTTTCCAGTGATTCTCATTTTTTGAGATGTGGAAAGCGAAAAAAAAAAGTTTCCAGCAATACCAATAAAAACATTTATTGCAGTAAAAATTAGCAACATACTGGACAAAAAATAAGCCTTGCTGACGCGTTTCAAACAAAGAAGTTCTAGTTGTAGCTACGTCTGGTATGTCACTTTTTTTAAAAAAATTTCCTACAATAGTTTTGATTTTTAATAGTATTGCTGGAAACATTTTATTTTTTGCTTTCCAATCTATTGCCCTTCTCCAGAGTGATTGTTTCCGTGCAGATTTGGCATTCTGTCTTAGATTTGAAGAGTGATAGCAGGTATTTTTTTCTATGTATCTGCATATCACAAGACATTATGGGGAAGGAGCTGAGAAGCTCAAGCGCCCTCTATTGGATGTAACAAATCCTCAATTTGCTTCTGATTCACTGAATCTTTAAAGTAGTAAAAGGGAGTGATATGCAAATGCTTAGTAGAGGACAAAAAGGCAATCGCAAAACTCTACACACCCATATGGTGCGCTCCCCAAGGATAGATATTCCCCTTTCTATGTATCTGCTCAGCTAATCCTGCAGATTGGACTATTCTTAAAGGGGTTGTCTCACTACAAGGATTACTTTTTATGTTAAAGATTTTGCAAAAACAAGTCACTTTGCAATATGTGTCCATTAACAGTGTCCTACCTATTCCTAGATATCCCCTCCTGTATGGGCTGCATCAGCTCCTCAGGTCTCTATAGCTACAGACCTGTTTGATCTCTCCTGATAGGCTGCCAGCACTGATTGCTACAGACCTGTTTGATCTCTCCTGATAGGCTGCCAGCACTGATTGCTATAGCTACAGACCTGGCTTCTACTGCAGCCTAGTAGAAGCCAGTAAACACACCACTGAATTCAAAGTGAAACCAAAAAAAACAGGACTGAGGTGAGATGAATCAATGTACTGAGACAACCCCTTTAAATTGTCTTATGCATTCAATGTATACACTACATGCAGTCCGCTCCCCCCGTAGAGGAAGCTGCAAACAGGATTTCATTATCTAGGGCAGGCGTCTGTCGGCGGCTCTCCAGCTGTTGGGAAACTACAGCTCCCATCATGCCCACTGATATAGATGATATAAATGCATGAGGGGAGTTGTAGTTTCCCAACAGCTGGAGAGCCGACGTTGCAGACTCCTGATCTAGGGATATAGAAAGCTCTACGCATGAATATTTTCAGACAAAATGTAATAAAATGTGTTCAGTGAGAATATGCAATCCGTGTGCGCTGTCCCTGCAAGAATAAATGGCATGTATTTGGGAATTTGGTTTCTCAGAACCTTGCCTTCTCCAAACATATATGAAAAAAAATGCACGCGGATGGAGAGCGTCACTACGGCTATAAAACCGAACCAAATAAGTAATGTAATTTCACAAATTTTAAAAAATAGATTTTTTTTATTGCAAAACACAAATTGAATTACAATATTAAAAAAAAACAAAAAAAAACAAACAAAAAACAGAAGACTGGGTTTAAGACATGGCCAATCTCCCAAATACATATACCAAACAGAAATGTGTGTAATAAATCAGCTCATTTAATCAGATACATGGCAAATTCCCAAATCAACCACTACATACTGAATTACCAATGTGAACCATCATACTAAACCAGTCTGAATTTTTTTTTTTGAAAAAGCAAACGATCACTTGACACAGCACATCCCTAGACTTTATAAGTAAAAACGACCTGTGAGTTAATTCAGATATATCCGTTTCACCGAATCCCCCCCCCCCCCCATAAAACCATTCTGAAGCCTCTTCTCTTATAACTGTTTTGTGCTGTTATTCCTCCTAGAAATGTATTCCTGAATCTGTCACATGGGTGTTACCATTCTAGTCTTCAATGGGGCGTTTCCCTGGATAGTATGTCCAGGGAGTTGACCCTTTGAAGACTAGAATGGTAACACCCATGTGATCAGCATTGATTGGATGATGTCAGACTGTGCAGGGACTCCAATATATTTGGAAACGCCCGCCTGACAGATCGCGAAATTCTTACCCAATCTGTCAGGCAGGCGTTACCAAATATAAAGGAGTCCCTCCACATTCTGACATCATCCAATCAATGCTGATCACATGGGTGTTACCATTCTAGTCTTCAAAGGGGCATGTCCCTGGACATACTATCCAACGAAACGCCCCATTGAAGACTAGAATGGTAACACCCATGTGACAGATTCAGTCATACATTTCTAGGAGAAATAACAGAGGAACAGCCCAACCCAGAGCTATAAGAGAAGAGGCTCCAGGATTGTTATTTCATGGGGAACACAATGATTTACACAAGACGACAAATCAGGAGAGGTCACAGGTCCTCCTCAAAAAGTTTACTACACCTGTATAAACGTTATAAAACACATTCTACCAAGGATTTTCACTTGCCGACATTGGATAATTTTCAAAAAGTCCAAGACCCATTATATATGAAATACAGTATTATATTCAAAAGAAAAAAGTATGAAATGATTTCCTCTACAGTCTTAAAATATACATTACTATTGCAAATGCTGCAAACAGTATGATGTGTATGGAGTTTAGTGGCCGTGATCATAAAAACATCCGACATCAGCTTTCTAAGGCATTCAGAACAAAAAATAAACACTAGAACGACCCTTTAAGCAAGGGGCGAATCAGCAGAATTAGTATAAATACAGGGCTCCCCGTCAACTTTGGAATATTGGTTCAAGTTAATACTAAATGTAGTTTACAGTGAACGTTTACAGTTTTAGGCAGCGAATCCTCAATGGAGGCAAATTATAAATATTCATAAAAATTAGGAGGAGTGTAAAACAAGACAGAAAGCAGTCGTCTCCCCTTAGAGCCTTAATGTTGAGAGATGGCAACTGGGCCAGACTATCCTACAGCTAAAGCTCTATAGTTGATCACCCAAGGGCAGATGGTCATCACAGAGGGGGGTCCCTAGTTCAGGACCTCCTGTGCTTATTGATCCATAACAGTGGCTTTTGTCCTGCTGATCTTGAACCATGGACCATTGATTTGAATGCCCCACAATATGAAACTAACCTGCCAGACACTGGTATCCCCTGACAGTTAGCAGGGGGGCGGTCTGCAATTTAAGGCAAAATTCACACCATACATTTGACAGGAAAAAAAACAAAACAAAAACAAAAAAAAAACCACAAACAACTTCAGACTTCACCATTAAAACCAATTTTTCAATATTACAGTTCACCACTGCAGCCGGACTCTTAAGGCATGTTCACATGATGTATTTGTGGGCCGTACTTTGGTGCAGAATTGGGCTGCAATATGCCCAAAGTATGCCCGCAAATATGGTAGAATCATTGCACTCAGATTTTTCAGCATATTCCCCGCCACACAGAACACACCCGTACAAAGTAGTGACGTCACTTTTTAGGCAAGTACGCGTTGGGGAAAATGAAGCGAATAGGAAGCCGGACCTGAGCGCTGATGAAAGGGACTGTCTAGAAAGAAAATAAATTATATAGAGTGTGTGTGTGTGTATATATATATATACATATACACACACACATATACACATACAATTCCATGTACATTTAAATAAAATTCTGAAAACACACACACTATATATATATATATATATATATACATATATACATACACACAGTTAGTGAATATATTTCAGAATCTTTAAATGTAGATGGGAATATATATATACACACGTAGATATTTATAACAGTATATAATTTACAATTTTTAAATACAATATATTGTATTATACATAATTTATAACTTTTTAAATACACACACACATACATACACACACTCCCATGTACATTTAAAAAGAATTCTGAAATTATATATTAGTGCATATATTCCAGTCTTTAAATGTACATCGGAGCATATTTATATACACAGATATAATGTGTACTTAAACATAAATTTATAACTGTATACAATTTACAATTCTAAAATATAATTTTTTAATACAATATATTGTATTACACATTTTTAAATACAGATTGAAAAAAAAAGTATATATACATTGTGTGTGTATATATATATATATATATATATATATATATATATATATATATATATATACACACACACACACACATATATATATATATATATATACACACACACATATATATATTTATATATACACACACATTGCCATGTACATTTAAATACACGGATTATGAATCTATCTTTCTGGACAGTCGCCTACACAAAGCATAACTTATTTTGTTCATATAAGTGTATATATTTTTTTCCTTTCACTAAGCAGATTACACAGTCTTCCCAGTCAGACACACTGAACTATCTGATATGCGGGCAGCATGTTTTAGAGCTGAGCAGATTGATATATAGTTCTATTGGGAAGATTCAGCAGAACTTGCATTTTATTCAGTTACCGATAATGCCACCACCTACTGGACTCCTTAACCCAACATAAGCAGGAATTCAAAGAGTCCTTATCAGTAATGGTCAGTTTTCCTTGTAGCTGTATCCAAAGAAGGCTGCTAATCACAGATAAGACCGCCTACTGGACTCCTAACAGCATAAACAGAAATTCAAGGAGTCCTGTAGGCGGTCTTATCTGTGATTAGCAACAATCTTTGGACATTGTCAATTACTGATTGAATTAAGGACTCTTTGGATACCTGCTTATGCTGTATTAAAGGAGTCCAGTGGGCAGTATCAGTAATTAACAGTTTTCCTTGTAGCAGTGTCCAAACAAAGATGGCTGCTAATCACCAATAAAACCGCCTACTGGACTCCTTAACCTAGAATAAGCAGGGACTCAAATGAGTAACACACACGTTCGACCGAATCTTCCCCCATAGAACTATATAGCAGCTAATTCTGCTCTACAATATGCTGCCTGCAGATTCAAAAGCATTATTTAACTAGACAGGTTCCCTTTAAGGCCTGGTTCACATCTGCATTGGACAGACATCACAACTGAAAACTGACAGACCCCTATTTTAGTCAATAGGGTACGTCAGGCGCCGTTGGTGAATCCGATGCCACTTCAGTGACAGAGGCTCCTAATGGAGCGTCCAACTCCGATGTGAACCTGGCCTAGGTCTAAAACCGCACATACAAAATCAGCACAAGTCAAACAGCAGTCAGAACAACAAAGAACATGCAGTCAGTGACTGCTTCATACACAGTAAGGGGCTGCAGATATTCATGTTTTGTACTTTTGACAACTTTTAACAATTTTTCTTACATTTTTTAATCCATTGACGTGTGAAAGAATAAAAAAAAATTAAAAACATTCACAGACATTGCAGGTTATCGCTCAATGTGGTGTTTTAATCTGTCATTCTGGCATAACAATAGCAATGCACTAAGGCAAGAGTAGTCATTGGTCCATAGCTACAATGCCACAGGGGTTGACTGCATACAGGCTAAAAAGAAAAATCTGAAATAAATCAATGGCAATGAACCATCCTATGATTATAGGATATAGAATTTAGCATTGGTTTGAACCCTCACGAAAAAAATGAATGTCCAGCATTACAGTGATGTGTGAGAACGTCCAAGTACAGCGATTACAGTCCAGAACTTTCTACAGAGCACAATCAAACAACAAAAAAACCCCCAACAATTTCCAGTTTGCAGAAGCAGCTTTTTGATGGGTGGATCCAATGTAGTCAGGAAATCACAATAGGGTGGCCACTGTGCCCATAGTCTCTTGGGAACCGTTTGCAAGGGGCAGATGCCTACAAGTCCCATGGAGCGATACACCCTTTCTATGGACCCTGATCCTGCTCTCAAAGCGGCATTGGGGTAAATTTTATCAAAGTTTCCTCATTAGTTAGGATTAAAACATGACTATTGCAGTCTATGGGGATCCATGTCAATGTCCAACCCAGAAATGGGTCTTGATACATGACTTGGAGGACAGCAAATAAACTTGAATCTGGGCTTCTATAGGTCAGACACCTATTGACTTTGGTGCTGTCCCCATTGACTTTGATGGCATATAACAAAGTCTGATAGGTGCGGGCCCTGCCTATCTCGGTAAAGAGCCTCCGAAAGTGTCAGCTCGGAATAGAAAGCGGGTCGGGCTTGCACACAACTTTCCATTCTGTTCTATGGGAGTTCTGAGTACAGGTGAGCAGTAAGAACTCCCATAACACAATATAGAGAGAGTTGGGCACAAGCGTGATCGGCTCTCCATTCTGAGCCAAAACCTCTGGGGGTCAGTTCCCAAGCTCGGTGCGGGTCCAAAAAGGTGGAAACCGCACCTATGAGACTGACATATCCTATTGAGATGCCTTCAAAGACTATGCGGAGTACACCCATTCAATGGACAACTACCTATAGGTGTCTCTAGAGAGGCAGCAGGACACCTAACCTCAAATTAAACGATTTATCCTCATAACTGCACAAGTCAATAGGAAAAGGTTGCCATTGTTAATTACAGCAACATTAAGGCTATGTTCACACGGTGTACTTGAGGAGACGTATTTCGCCCGCAATTACGCCGTGTGTACGGGGGCGGGGAGGAAGGGTGGCAGCCCGCTGGCCCCATAGACACGCATTGTTCTCGGCGCGTAAACGTCGTGAATTAGTGACATGTCACTTCTCTCCACGCTAGCCGTATTTCGCAAGCGGGGAGAGGAGACGTAATCCATAGTTCTCTATGAGAACTGTGGATTACCGTAATGACTGGGATGTATCTCGCCCCGTATTTAGCGCAGTACGGCCCGAAATACGGGGGGAGATATGTCCCAGTATAAGCCGTGTGAACATTGCCTAAGGAGCTCAGGACTTGCCCTGCGACACTGGTGCTGGTTATTCCCTCAAGCAGTAGAAAGCCATAACCCCACTGCATCTCTTGGCCGCGCCACACAGGTGACCGAATTACCAGAGAACCGCAGGAATTCAGTCAGCGTACAATCACACATGATGGATCTGCTGCGGATTGTCATGGATTTCTCGACTAGGACTTGAATGGAGGAAAGAAAAAAATCTACAGATTTTAGTGCAGATTTTGCCCTCTGACATCGAAGTTACTACAGAAAAAAAATCTGCCAAAATAGGCACTAAAATTTGCATTGCAGCAAGTTCAACCTACGTGACCAAAGCTTTAGGAACTACTGTAGATTTTATCGCCGATTTTTGGTACTTTGAAAAGACAGCATCTGCACTAAAATCTGTGAAATCCGCAGCAGATCAGCCCATGTGAACATACTCTTAGGGCGAATGAACACAGGACTTGTCCGCTGCATGGAAAATCTGCAGTGGATGACAGCACGGGCCATGTGAATGAAGTTTTACAAATCTCACATCCTTGGGGTGAAAGTTTTCAATGCAGAAATTGAGCTGTGGTGCCGATTTTTTTTATTAATGATTTATAGAAAATTTTACCCCAATGAACTAAATGGAGTAAAATCCACATCAAAAAGAGCACCAATCTCCACTCAACCTACAGATTTTAACGAACAGATTTACCTGCGGGAATTTCCCGAGTTAGTGCTTGTGCATTCACTCAAAATTCTAGTGACAACAAGCCACCTGTGACTAACCCAACTGAGGCTCACCGGTATCCAAAATAGCGCCGCAGAACTGCAAGACTGACGTAGGCAGTATATGGGTGCAAATATATTACTACAACTATTCAACCCTAAGTAGATGACATGTAACTCAGCCCAACATTATAACTGGGGTGTGTCCACCTTGCACATCAAAAGTATATGTCATCTAATCCCATTCTATACTCTCGGAGCACCGGGTTCCCCATTCTATACTCTCGGAGCACCGTGTTCCCCATTCTATACTCTCGGAGCACCGTGTTCCCCATTCTATACTCTCGGAGCACCGTGTTCCCCATTCTATACTCTCGGAGCACCTCCGTGTTTCCATTCTATACTCTCGGAGCACCGTGTTCCCATTCTATTCTCTCGGAGCACCGTGTTCTCCATTCTATTCTGTGGGAGCTCCCGTGTTCTCCATTCTATTCTGTGGGAGCTCCCGTGTTCTCCATTCTATTCTATGGGAGCTCCAGTGTTCTCCATTCTATACTCTCGGAGCACCGTGTTCCCCATTCTATACTCTCGGAGCACCGTGTTCTCCATTCTATTCTCTCGGAGCACCGTGTTCTCCATTCTGTTCTATTGGAGCACCGTGTTCTCCATTCTGTTCTATTGGAGCACCGTGTTCTCCATTCTGTTCTATTGGAGTTCCCAGTACAGGGGAGCACCGTGTTTTCTATTCTGTTCTATGGGAGTTCCCAGTACAAGGGAGCGCTGTGTTTTCTCCATTCTGTTCTATGGGATTTCCCAGTACCCCTAGGGGAGCACTGTGTTCTCCATTCTGTTCTATGAGAGTTCCCAGTACAGGGGAGCGCTGTGTTTTCTATTCTGTTCTATGAGAGTTCCCAGTACAGGGGAGCGCTGTGTTTGGTTATACTGAGAACAGAATAGAGCAGCGTGCAGGTTGCAGAGGCAAGACCCATACCGATCACATTTTGATGGCACCTCCTATGAAAATACAAAAAGTGGAAACACCCCCTTAAAAGAACTCAAATACAGCATGCCTCCCCCACCCCCCCCAAAAGTGACTCACGATAGTGCATCAGGTATTCTCCAAATACAAAGTCATGAATAAAAATATACCCTTTATTTTATGGTCTGTCAGCATTGAGTACATATACAGTAAATAGGAGACTCGTTACTGTGAATATGCTCGAGAATGTTCAGGATGCAATAGGATTTTCAAAGAAAA
The DNA here is from genome assembly GCA_025379985.1 of Phyllomedusa bahiana. Classification (NCBI taxonomy): domain Eukaryota; kingdom Metazoa; phylum Chordata; class Amphibia; order Anura; family Hylidae; genus Phyllomedusa; species Phyllomedusa bahiana. The sequence goes on along the minus strand of JAODAL010010684.1, from coordinate 40,946 downwards.
AAAAAATTCTACAGTTGAGTTGTGAAACATAAGACGGCACATACTATGTACAAGCGATAACATGAGGACAGCGGACAGAGAAGATGACGACGAGCGGAGGGGGTTCCACATGGCAAAACATCCACCCTCCCATTCACAACCTGATCTAACAGAAGCAATGCAAAACAATCTCTTTTTTTTTGAGGAGTATTTTCCGGCTGGAATAATGAGAACATTGGGCGCCCATTTCATACTCTTCGTGTGAAGACTGCATTTATTTGGAAAAGGGGGGAAAAAAACTGAAAATAAAATTGGCAAATAGACATGTACATTCTGACACACGCATAGAAACAGTGATCCCGTAAGCCATGAAAAGAACGTCTGGTGTCAAACAAAAACCAAAACTAACTTAATAGCTCACTACAAAGGTTTTTTTTTTTTATGGGGTTTTTTCCATACTCTCTTTTTTTCCCTCTTTTACAAATTTGAAGGTTTTAAATGACATGAATCTACGATTACCATTATTAAGTAGTAACTTCCTGTCTATATTACTGCATCAAGCCAATGAACACTTAAATGCACTTCACAGCAAAAAGATTATGTAAACTTGTTTTTTTTTTCTAAGTTTTTGATTATTTTTTTTTTTAAATCAGAATTTTTTTTTCGCATTTCCTTCACAATCCTGAGGACCCAATGCATGAGGGCAGGCGAGGGGGTGGGTGGTGGAGGATTGGGGGGCAATCACCAGATTTAAAAACTCGAGGCACAGACTCCCCTCTATTGCCGTTCCGGTGACGGGTACAGGTTTTTCGCCCGCCTCACGGTCCTCTATTATCTTTTAGTGGTTTTTTTTTTTTCAGCTGATCCCCGTTAAGGCCTTACAGTTTCACAGTTCTAGTGCGACAAAGCCCGGCAAACGACGTGCAGAACCGCTGAAGTGCAGAACCGCTGAAGCACAGAAAAGGAGTTTAGGAGACGTTGACAAAGCCATTTTTTTTTTTCTTTTTTTTAGTCGCTCAATGGACTTTGCCAAAAGATAAAATAAAGTTAATCTGTATATTGTTATTCTTACAAGCAGCTCCAAACCTGAGTATTGTATGGTTATATCTAAACATACAAAAATGTATGTACATTTTCTTCTCCACCGTCATGTAAACAGTTGTCTGTATAATCCGTTTTCATCCCTTTATCTATGAGACATGCATATCATACATACAGTTTAAATATACAAAAAAAAAAAAATTAGAAATAAGATTTACACTCGTCCAAGGAAACCTAAGCATCAAACAACCTGCGGCTGGTGCCTCCTCCAAGGCGGGTCAGACCAGGCTCGAAGCAATCTAGAAGTTTTAGATGCAAAACATCCGTTCTTATGTTCATAGAATCGTAGAAATACTGAGATTTTGCACCTTCCATGCGATTACAGTATATTTTTTTTTCATAACACTATCATATGTGGAGATAGACAATTCACTAAGACCTCTTCTTTTTCAGAGCGAGGGATAAAAGCAGCACTTATAAATGTATTGAAACTGTGGCAACAGGTGTTACCGTGGTTAGATAAGGAAGTTTTTTTTTTCTTCCCAAACTAACTTTTTTTTCGTTTTAAATTAAAAAAAAATATATATATATAATATATACACATTAAAAGGGTGGTGGGAGATAAGGATCGGGGTTGAGGAGAAGGGGCATAAAATTAAAAGCGCTAATCACATGTTCATTCCTTGGGCACTTAACAACGAATCGAGCATGTCGAATGTGTCTTTGTAGTCCATATGCTGGCTGCTTGTACTGTACTCGTGATTGGCATCAGGACCGTTGGTCTCCACTGGCTTCTTGTCCAGTTTCACGAGGGTGCTGAGATGTCCGTAGCCCACCTGGTATGTGACAGGGGGAGGAGGGAGTAAGGGATGGTTAAGAACAGTGTTGTGAGAGGATATATACTGCTTAACAGAGGAAGAACTAGTACCTGAACTTTTGGAACTTTTGCTCATTTTGGAGTGGTGGTTGTAAGAGGCGTCATTGGAATGCGGCCTCTTTCTTGAAGAGCTGGAGCTCGAGGTACCACCATCGTTGGGCACCCCGACGGGACTCCGTAAAACAGTGGTGGGCAGTCCGTCCAGACAAAGCTTATTGCTGCTGCTGCTGTTGTTGTTGCTGCTCGCACTGCTGTAGTGTGAATGTGAATGCTTGTGGCTGCTACCGTGGTGTCGGTTGGAAGAATTGTGCTTGTCCTTGTGTTCTTTGCTCACGTGCGGACTCGAGTGCTTGCTCTTCCCGCTGCCCTCGTCAGACGAGCTGTGTCTGTCCGCGGAAGAAACCTTAATTTTCATTTTCAAGTCATCTTTGCTGGAGGGTCGCTCCGTGGGAGGAATAGGGATTCGCAGCTTCAGGGAACCGCTCTTATCTTTTTTCTCGGAAGGATGTTTTTCCGTCTTTTCGCCGCTGGAAAGTGGAATTTTCATCTTGAGCGGAGAAGTCACGGAGCCGCTGCCGGACGCTGGGCCATGCTTCTTATGTGGCTGCTGCTGTTGGTCCCCGTGCACTGCTGGAATCGGTTCCCGAACATCCAGATCCACCGTTTCAAGTTTGCGTTTTTCCCGATACTTGTCCAAAGACATTTTATGAGACAGGGTGACCGGAGGAGCGTAAATCTGTCCGTGGTGTTTGCCGCCAGATGATTTATGAGCATGCTCTAGCTTGAGGGAATGCTCGGAACCTTTATCGGACCGATGATGCAAGCCGGGGTGAAGCTGAACAGCGGCCATGTTGAATTGAGCGGATGCCAGGGAACTCTCCGGTTTCTGGCCATATACTTGGTCTGTCCTAGGCTGATCCGGATGCTGAGGCCATTCGTGATGCGATGCCATTGTATAGGATGTACCAGGCATTGCCAATATGGCCAGTTCCTCGGTGTTATGGGGTGCCTGAATGGGCATGCTTCCTGAGTTCAGAGCCACCGGTGCAGGAAACGCAGATGTCGATGCCTTTGGAAAACTGGCACCTGCAGCGATGCCAGCGACTGGGTCCACCAAAATGGAGTTTTGGGCAAGAGAAGAATTAAGTATAGCGTTGTCCAGTTGACCGTCAGACTTCGGTTTTCTTGCAGCCGCCTGAGTTGCCTAAACGACAAGAATAAAAAAAAAAAAACCTTGTTGAATATAAAGAATTGGTTGCATAAAATCTAGCAATTGATATATAAGATTGGTGGGGGTCTGATGCCTGGCACCAAAGAGTGCCATCAGGGAGGTAATGCGGTCAGGGGACAAAATCAACTTAAATCATAGGAAGGGTCATAGTTAAAGGGGTTTTAGCACTACAATAATTGGCTACATGTAGGGAGAGGTAAATCAAGACTGTTACCAAATGCATTGCTGTTTTAATTTTGTTTTGCTAAGGAGATTTTCTCTCCTGTCGTGTACACAAGTTTCTCTGGTACCGACCACCTCTCCCAATGAAGGAGACTCATCTTGCACCCACCAGATCACTACTGCCTTTTCAGTCAGCTAATAAGTGGGTGTCCCAAAAGGTCAGACTCCCACTAATGCATTCAAGTTTCCTTAGATTATTAGAAGCAGATGATCCTTCTCTTCTATATCGATGCAAACTTGTAATATTTAACTACTTCTGAGCTCATCTTACAGATCTAACAGTAGTAAGGTGGTGACAACTGATGGCCATTATTAACATGTAGACAGTTTCCCTTTCAGAACACATAATTCGGCATTGTAATTCAATGGTAGAATCAAGCAAAATCAGCCCTTTTAAAATCTAACATTTATTTGGCAAATGGTGAAAAACCACATCCAAGACCGATCAATCACCAGCTTTTCTGTTTCAGGCCTATGGCTGTACTGACCCAAAAGCAGGCGATTTATCTGCCCCAGAGGTGGATTTTATCCATTTGCTAAATAATCCTTCCATTGTGGCAGGATCTGTGGTGCCGGATTCCACTTCTCCCAGACATCAGGCCTTATGTATGAAGACTGTCCAACACCAAGACCGTCTTTGTTGCCCACAGCGGCCAATCAGAGCCCAGATTTTATTTTTCCTGAGCACTACTTGAAATGACAGCTGAGCTCTGACTGGCTGCTCTGGGCAAGACCGTCTTACTGCTAGACAGTTTTCATACCTACGACCCACAGTCTGTGCATTGAGCTGGCAGAGGCCAGGTGACCTGTGCTCCAATGAGTGTATGTCAGGGTTACCATCTTCTCTGCTTGCTCTGCCTGTGCATCAAAGCTATAATTCTAAATTTACAGGTCATAAACCAGGAAGAGCAGGATGAACAAGCAATCCACGTATGAGGGCCTAACAAGTACAACGTGTAAATAAAATGTAGCAGCCTCGGCAGAAGTGAAGTGTAGGCACAACTCCTCCCATAGTGGATCCAAATCATCGCTCAGCAGCGTTATTTGTCTTTACCCTCCAGTTTCGAATCCTCTTCAATCGACTAGGTGTCTTCTCAAGAATTTGCAGAAATTCATGTGTCAGTTCTGGAAAGAGTAAACACTCGTATAAAAAGATGCTTCCTAGGTCCTCATGCAAGATGTTAAAGATGATCGGTCAGCTCTCCTGACAAATCCAATTTACTATGCAAATATACTCCACATTAAACAACATTTTTGGAGCTTCTTTGCCTAGAAGTCTGCACTGTGCCTCTTCCTCTGTTATTCTTACTGGAAATATACGGATAAACTGACAACTGGGTGTTACCATTCCCCTTGCCTCAGGGGTGTGTCCATACACAGTGACATTGTCAACACTAATTGGACACTATCAGTGCTTAGACACAGACTTGACAAGGGAAATGGTAACACCCAATAAGCAATGTATTCATACATTACCAGGAGGAATAATAGAGGCACAGCGCTAAGAGAAAATCTTCTAGAATTTTATGGTATATGCAAATAATTGTCAAAACTAGACATATCAGGGGAGCAAACTGATCCTCTTTAAAGGGCTACTCCCATTTCAGACACTTGTGGAATGTTGATAGAATATGCTATATACTTCTGATAGGTGCAGATTCCAGAGACGAGACCTACATCTCGAGAACAGGCCCCAAAGTGTCTGTAAAGAATGGGTGCTCTCCATTTGAATGGGTATGAATGAGTACTCTCCATTCCAATGGGACTTCCAAACACACTGCTCGGCTGTATTTAGAACGGCCATAAAACACAAAGGAAATGATGGCACAAGCTCGACCAGCTTGCCGTTCTGCGCAGACACTTTTGGGGGCCCGTTCTCGACATAAGTGCGGATCCCAGAGGTGGGACCTGCCTCTATCACACATATATGACATATCCTATCAACATGCCATAAGTGGCTGAGATGGGAACACTTCTTTGAGCACATGAAAGTAAGGTAGGTACATTTTTCTTAAAGTGTTGTTCCCACAGGAGCTTTTAATTTCTGCAAGTCGGCTCATGGCAGCCGACCTGCAGCCATGAAAAGCTCTTCTGGGAACAACACTTTAAAGAGCTGCTATAAGAATTGTGACTGTTCTACTAACACTAACCTTTCTGGATCATTAAAGGGGTTGTTCATGCTGTTAAAAAGAAACGGTGCCACTAGATCTCGTGCTCCCAGCTGATGAGGTCATAGGGCAAAGGGACCACTGACTTCAGTGCTCTCTCCCTGCATACATGTCAACCACCTAGACCATCAATTGGCTGCATTGTCATGTGATGCTGTCAGCAAGGAGCACCAGCTGCAAAGGAACTGGACAGGTTTCAACTAGGATTGAAGTTCTTACTTCAACCCCTCCCTGAGATAGATAGATGTGAGATAGATAGATCTTCACTCATAGTTGAAACCTGCCCAGTTCCAGTGCAGCTGCTGCTCCCTGCTGACAACATCACATGACAATGCAGCTATATTTTATACAAACAATGGACAGCCCCTTTAACAATCCTAGTGAACCTACACTGAGGGGTTAAAAATAAAAACTTCGTTAAATGCTCAACTATAGGACGAAAGACTATACTCTTACCATCCAGCAATTCCAGTGTCACCGTCTGGTCCACGTATTCCCACCAATGCTTCCCGTCTGTAGATACGGGTATCTCCCAGTTTGACCATTTACAGGCCAGGTGGATACATACACAAGCGATTACCGTGGGCTTGTACTGAAGGCAGAAAGTCGTAAGATGAAGGCTGCAAGTGACAAAAGAAATGGGGGGAAAGGAAAACGAAAAGAAAAAAAGGAAATCAAACATTAGTTAACCTGTCCCTCAGAGCTAAAAACACCAACTAAAATCAGAAAACAATTTAAGGGGACACCATCATATCTGCTCTATTATAGCAGTTAATGTATAGGAACATGTTGCCATTAGCACACTACAGAGGAGTAGTAGAGATGTATAGCAGCTGCATAATGAATGCAAAATCAATAACTCTGTGCCTCTGCTATATATCACAGAGCTCCTCTATCCTATAACATACATACATACATATATATCACATAGTTCAGCTCTTCTCCGCTATCATATAGCCCTATATATCACAGAGCTCAGCTCCTCTCCTCTATCCTATAACCCTATATATCACAGAGCTCAGCTTCTCTCCTCTACAATATAACCCTATATCCCAGAGCTCAGCTCCTCTCCCTCTACCATATAACCCTATATATCACAGAGCTCAGCTTCTCTCCTCTATCATATAACCCAGCTTCTGCAATTGCAAACTGCAATCTATACACTTGATAGTGTCCCCTTAACATACAATGTAAAGTATGTAAATTTACATTGAAAGATACCAAAACAAAATCAGCAAAAAAAATAAAAAAAAAATCTATAGATCATATATACAAAAAAAAATAAAAAATAAAGCACAAAATCTCCAGGTCCTGTGAATCTAAAACAGCAATGAGAAATACTTTAACAGATACTGAATGTGCTGTTCATCTGTAAAAAACTGGAAGACAAGTCACTTGCGGAGGCGGCTGTGGTGTAAGTAGGGAGCTCTTGACTGATCCGGCTTTCGTTCCCGTGCATAACGACTTGAGGCAGAAATTTCTGCAGCTGGAAATCTGTTCCGTTCATCGGAATGAGGATGTTTTGGCGGCGGCCGCAGATTTCTTTAAGCCCTGTTTTGGTGAACTGAACCAGAACAGGGCTTGAAGAATTTCTGCAGCAAATCTGCTGCAAGAAAATATATCCCTAAAAGGGATTCATCCTATAAAGTGATCGTATAGCACTAGAATATGCCATCACTTTATAGCCGCTTGGGTGTAAAGGTCCCAAAAGCAAGAATAAAAGTCCGCATTGAGGCTAGGTCCATACAGCATCGGACAAAAACCGTCAATTCCGGCTTTTTCTTCTTGATGCACGACCGCGATTTTTCGTCACTGCATTTGCAAAAACCGCGGTCGGCCCATACAACAGATTGTATGGGAAACTGAAACGCCAGCGGATCTTACAACACGTTCCTAAGTCCGCTGGCACAAAAAAAAAACCCGACCTGTGTAGACTACAGGTTTTTTTTTTCTATTAAAGTCTAAGGGCTGGATAAACACTCGGATTTTCAGTGGTTTCAAAATACTGAAACCGCCGAAAATCCGACCATTTTCGTGTTCTGTGTAGACAAAGCCTTATAGTCAAAGCTGCATTCCCCTCACGCCTTTTTCTTGCATTGTGGGCAACCAGGCCACCCCTTGCACGGCTACATTCAAGTGAATCCAAAATACTCTCCTATAGAAGTCAATGGGTCTGCTCCTGTTCACAGGCTCCTATGTGCATGCAGCATCTCTCTAAACGCTAAAAGCAGTGCAGGCAAGAAAGCCGTCCACTTAATCCTATACAGACAACTGAACTGAGAAACCTACAATCAAAAACTATGTATCAGCGTCTTGTTTTAACTCCTTTAAGGAGTCTGATCAGTATTTTTCTGGTTCTTAATCAGAACTCCACTCCATTACATCCTGCTCTCACATAGGGCAGCATAAAGCCCTGACAGGTTTGCCTTAAACATTCCACATAAATGGGCTGCTTTCATGGAACAAGCCAAATCCATGCGCCCTATAACCCCCATGAACCTATTAAAGCGTTTACCCAAGAGGAAACAGCCCCCTTTTAAAACAGATCTGCAACATCGGCTCTCCAGCTGTTGGGAAACTACTACTTCCATCATACATTTATATAATCTAAATCACTGGGCATGATGGGAGATGTAGTTCCCCAACAGCTGGAGAACCGATGTTTCAGACTCCTGTTTTAAAAGGCCTACGTGAATTCAAATACATTTAAGTGCTTTTCCCACAACCAGACTTCTGCATTACAGTTCAGCTTATAGCTAGCTACGAGCCGACCATATTACAGAATGAGGAGGGCAGCACTTGCGACCGTCGTCCCCATTAATTTCTATGGGAGTTCCGAATACCTGAATGATTCTATATTCGGAACTCCCATTCAAATCAGTGAGGAGGACAGCTGCAAGCGGAGTTGTCCTCATTTTGTAACCAAGACGAGCGGCTCGTAGCTGACCTGTAATGCGGAAGAGCAGTCATGGGAACACCCCATTAAGTATGAGAACGGTGTCTAATCTATGTGTCCAAATAATAAAATCACAATGCCAAACAATAAAAAGCAAATTAAACCATTTCAAACCAACTAAACCAAGTATCCAACATACAAAAATATAAAAACCATTGATCTAAAACCCCAAGAGAACAGAACGCAGACGTAGATGGTGAGCTTTACAAATCAAACGTTTAAAAAATATATATTTTTTTTTTCGGGACCAAAAATTGTGCCCTTTCACCCCTAACCAACTACTGCAGGATGGGCACAGCTCAGCCAGAAGTACTAATGCCCATCATGTTGCAGCACCGTGGGAGAGGCAAAATGGTGACACCATCTAATGAGATTACCAAATCGGGCACTTCTTACAAGAATTAAAAAAATAAAATTGAATAAAAAATAAAAAAAAGGCTGCTGGAAAAACACAAAGAAGAGTTATGATTAAACTCGGAGGAGAACATAGTGTGTGCAGCTTTTTTATCTGAATCTGGATTCTGAGTCTCGGGTTTAATAGGGACGATACAAAATCTGTAAAAGATGAATATAATCACTTAGGGAATTTCATCTTTTTCTGTATAGTTGGTTTGAAAAAGAATGGCACAAGGCATCCTATCCAGTAAAATAATGCATCTTGAGGAAGTATTAGAGGATAAATTTAGAGGATTTAAATTGAAGGATGTGGTTTTAGGTAGAAAAATTTAAGGATCATTATACTTACCAAGATGCGCTAGGGTAAGTTTAGTTCTTTAGATGCTATTCGGGGCTACCAGTTTAGTAAATGCACTCAGAATCAAGAAACCGATCAGAAAGCGACACTATGTTTTCTTACTGTGCAATCCTCCCCTGTGTGTCAAAGGCCCGAATACAATCCGGAGCGTTCGACACAAGGAAGAGGCCAGGCCATGGAGGCAGCCTAGACCCCGCGTGCACATAGGCAAATAAGACACAGGAAGGGGACCCTGCAGTAAAGAAAATAATAGTGTGCTGTGACAGTGCAACAAAGGTTCGGATAACCACCTGTTGGTAGCCATGAAATAGGAGGTCTGTGCCAAATCCTTGCTCGCTGCAAAAAAAGAACATAAAAAAAAAAAAAAAAAGACACAGGTTACATATCAGAAGGGCACATGCAACAAACAGACATTTACAGTAGAAATATATCGGCTAAGGCTTGGTTCACATTCATGTTGGGGGGTTCCATTCAGAACCTCTGTCGCAAGTTACATTGGGAATGACCGACACCAAGGAAGACCCGACAGACCCATTGTAGTCAACGGAGTCCATCAAACGTCATTGCTGTCTGTTGTGAATTTGACAGAAGTTCTGAACGGAACCTCCATTGCAGATGTGAACCAGACCTAAGGCTGAGTTTGTATGTTCAGCTTTTTAGATGGACTTTTTGAAGCCAAAACCAGGAATGAATCATTATTGGAGAATACATTAAAGGAGTTCTCATCTAGCTGTTTCATAGAGCCTGCTGTTCACAGCCAGCTTCAGGTTGCCACTTCCTGTGGAGGCTGTGGGTGGTTTTACAGCTTGGGGCTGCCACTTCCTGTGGAGGCTGTGGGTGGTTTTACAGCTTGGGGCTGCCACTTCCTGTGGAGGCTGTGGGTGGTTTTACAGCTTGGGGCTGCCACTTCCTGTGGAGGCTGTGGGTGGTTTTACAGCTTGGGGCTGCCACTTCCTGTGGAGGCTGTGGGTGGTTTTACAGCTTGGGGCTGCCACTTCCTGTGGAGGCTGTGGGTGGTTTTACAGCTTGGGGCTGCCACCTCCTGTGGAGGCTGTGGGTGGTTTTACAGCTTGGGGCTGCCACCTCCTGTGGAGGCTGTGGGTGGTTTTACAGCTTGGGGCTGCCACCTCCTGTGGAGGCTGTGGGTGGTTTTACAGCTTGGGGGCTGCCACGTCCTAGTGGGGGAATCCATTTGTGGAGGCTGTGGTGGTTTACAGCTTGGGGCTGCCCACTTTCCCGTGGAGGCTGTGGGTGTTTTACAGCTTGGGGCTGCCACCTCCTGTGGAGGCTGTGGGTGGTTTTACAGCTTGGGGCTGCCACCTCCTGTGGAGGCTGTGGGTGGTTCTACAACACTGACTGACATTTCAACTATTACTCCTAGCAGACCTCGTTAGAGACACATTGGTGATGGAGGTGTTAGAAGGCCTGGGCACACTTGCTGTTACCAATTAACTTCTATTAAACTAGATTAAAAATTAAAAAAATAAAAATATTAACCATGATTACAAACCTCTCACTAATTGGGTGCATTTCACAACATCTGTATGAGGATGTTCGATAGTGATCTCGAAGCCTGTGGAGGAAAGACAAGGCAGACGTTAGGGGGAGAGAAGACTTAAAATAAGGGAAAATAAAATAAAATAGCACAAGCATACAGATGAGCCATGTAAAGCTAGAGGTTAATAACTAGGCAGTTTCAATGCAGTTAGGGTGCCCATATTCACAAACTGCAGTTATTGTGGAAATATTACGCGCAAAAAAAAAAAAAATCTACACACATTAGGTATCCATACAACTGTACTAACCGGCAGATCTAATCTAACAGGTTGTTTAGAGTGAAATGTGAGCGAAATTTTTTTTTTAAAAAAAAAAAAATTATTTTTTTCTGTTCATGCTGCAATTTTATTTTTTTTAATTATGCCGTAGTTTGTAGGTAAAATCAAACTATCAAACCAATCAAAAAAAAAACAAAAAACCCCAAGCCATCAATGAATCTGTTGGTTATAAATACCTAAGGTCTGGAGCAGAACAGTTTCAAGTATAACCAGCTCTTGAGCTTGCTGTAGATAAGCCTGGAAAATACAGAAAATTCAGCAACTGTTAATGGAGCAATAACAGGTGAGGAAAAAAAGGCACATATACAAAAAGGACAGTCAGTAAACTCGACAACAAAACATGCAAAACGGTCCGCAATGTGAATTCTCGATCACTGCTATACACAGGGCAGGAGAATCCTCAGGAATCCAATGCGCCAAAATCTATACATTTTTGGGTTGGAGTCTATTAGGAAAAACTACAATTGTGAATGTAGATCGTCATAGCGTCTACATAAACAGATGCATTGACATGGGCCGGACAGGACTCAAAAGCGAATGAGCTATGGAGTCCGCTTCACCAAACAGAGCTTATAAGATGGGAATTAGATCACAGATATTATCACTGCCAAGAGCAAACAACAGCGACAAGAATAAGTAGAGAGGAGCTGCACTTACATCGCTTTTTGTATCCAGCTGTGGATCAATTGGATTAAGACAAGCATGACAAACTTTTATGACATGCTCAAGCTTACGGGGCTGCTCCTCCACTTTAGCAGCCAGGAACAATGCAGTAGGAGACATTATCTGAGGAGAACAATGATAAAAACCAATCCATCAATGACAGGCTCACACAATACTTAACATACATTACATCAGGGGTGTCAAACTGCGGGAGTTGGGAAACTACAACTCCCATCTGCCACTTTTAATTATACAAAGCAGATGGGAGTTGTAGTTTCCCAACAGCTGGGGGGGCTGCGTTTGACACCTTGCATTAAAAGGTCGTTTTACCAATCAGGATAAGACAATTGTTTTTGAGTAACAAAATAGGACATCCCAAGGGGGCTGGCATAACTGCGTTACCCCTCAGGCCCCGCTTAAAAATGAGGGGGGGGGGGGTGGGGGGAAGGGAGTTCCAAATTAATGCTTCACAAGCCCTTCCCCCTTTTACAGCCCTTCGGCTCCCCTTCCTCAAAGGGTGTTCTACAGCGCAGGCTCCCCTTTCCTTTCAGGCTGTGGGGGGCACAGCTCAGGCTCCCCTTCCTTTCAGGGCTGTGGGCGGGGGCCCCAGCTGCAGGGTCCCCCCTTCCCGTTCAGGCTGTTGGCGGGGGCCCACACTGCAGGCTCCCCTTCCTGTTCAGGCTGTTCAGGCCAGCAATGTATTTGGTTATGATCTTTAGCTTTAATATAGGCAAAAGTTAAATAATCGATGAAATGAGAAAACCGCTTTAAAAAACGGAAAAAGGGGCCCCCTTGTACTCATTGGCACCGAATAACCCCCCTTCAAATTTTTAAACAAATAGATTTGACTGCCCAAAAAAGGGGTTGCCCCAAAGACCGGGCGTTTAAATCCACCCTTCATTTGGGAAAAGTTTTTCCAGTTAAACTTTATTTTTCCCCCCCTTCGGGGTTCCCCCTCATTAACCCCCCACACACACACACAACCCCACACACACACCCAACAAAAACACACAAAAACACACACACACAAAAACCCCAACACAAAAACCAACAAAACCCTAAAAAAGCACCCCCACCCCAACACACACACCCCCCAAAAAAAATTGAACAAAAGCAGTGCTAGGAGCCAATTCTGAGCAATTTCGTCACTGGTGCCCAAACAGGGTTTTTAAAGGTTATACCCCAATGGTTGCCCCCGTTTAAGAGGGGGGGCCAACCCCAAACCCTCATTTGGGGAGTCCGACCCCATTTGGAAATTACTTTGCAAAAAAACCCAAAATTTCCGGAAAAAAAAAAAACCACAAATTTTTTTAAAAAGTTTGATACCCCCCAATTATAAAAATTGTCTAGCAAAAAAAAATTTTTTCCATAGAGTTTGGGGGGGAAAAAAAAAAAAAAATCACCCCCCCCTTTCCCCTTTCAGGTAGAAAAATGCTGAAAAAGGGAGCCAATGGTAAAACTCAAAATCCAAAGCCCCACATACGTAGGAAATTTGCAGATGAGGCTTTGGTTTTTTGACAAAAAAGGCCATCCTTAACCCACTCGGGAAATTTTTGGGTCTTTCCCCCCTTAACCAAAAAATTAAATTTCCCAACACTGGAAGCGGTGTAAATCGGGGCCCTTTTTTTTTTTTAAACCAGAAAAACCGTATTCACGAGAAAATTTAAAGCAATGTTTTCTTTTGAACAAGCAAAACCCAAATTTTTTCCATTGTGACACCCGCCCCAAAAAAAAAATCGGGAAACCCGGGGAAAGCGGGGTAAAAGCCTCATGGCTGATACAGGCAACAACAAACCTAAGGAAAAACCTCGGGGGGCCAAGAAAAAAATTTTCCTGGGGCCCCGGTGCAATCAAAAACTGTAAGTAAAAAACAAACGGGGCCCCGGAACATAAAAAAAAATTTTTTACAAAATACAAAATACCTTGTAAATTCTGTGCAAGAATTACATCATCAGATCCCAAAGTGAGGGCTACACATCACACAAGCGATCCCTGCAGCCGGCAACCCCAAATTGGGGGGGTAAAGGCCCAAGGCCCTTTCCATCTCATGGAAACCCCTATAAACGAAAACCCCTTGTGGGGGAAAGGGAAAACACCTGCCTTTGCCTACGGGCCCACTTTTTTAAGGAAAGATCACTACATTTTGGGCACTACCCCGAAAATTTTTTAACCACCCCACTTTTAAAAAAAGGCGGGTTTTGTAACAAGTTTTCCCAATAACCCGGGACAACAGGTGGGGCCCTTCCTGCCCCGTCCATCTAGGGGGGCACCACTGCGGGCCCCAAACCCTCTGGGGAACTCCTTTATACAACTACGCGGGAAACAGACCAAAAACCCAAAACAGGAGAAATTTTGACAAAAGGGTTGTCTGGGGTCCCCTGGGGGGCCCCACTACAAAAACATCATGTGGAAACAGTGGGGTCATACAAAAGTCATACAATAACCCTCTTCTAGTAACACTCAGATTTACCCAAGAGCAGTGCTAACATCGCCCCCAAGTAGGACCGGCACCTATACACACACCATATTCTCTCTCTTATCACCATCAAAGGGAAAAGTAATTTCAGAGATCCCCCCAAACCCCCAGACAAACCGCAGGGAAAGCATTTTTTGGAAACCCCTTTTCACCCCCCGGTTCGCTTCAGGGAAAGGAAAGGGTTAATGAGAAGATAAGAGCCAGCGCTCCTCAGTCCCGGCCATTGTGGATCTCAATTCCTGGACTCTTACTACTGTAGTAAAAGTCCAACAAGATTCTAGGACATGCAACACTTATTTAATGACTTCAAGTCCCAACTGAGAGTGTGAATAGTTGGTAATTATCTGAGGGAGGACGGCTGAATACGCAAATAAAAAGCTAAAAATGCAAATGAATGAACAAAGCTGCTAACACACTTAACAAGTAATTCCCCCAATTTTTTAAGACCCCCCCCGCAAAATTACATCCCCCCCGATTTCCCTTTTTCGCTCTCTTTTAAAATAATCCGAACCCGAGGTTTTCCTGGAGTGGCCAAGGCCTAGTTCACGCAGTGTTTGGGGTACGCAAAATGCCCAGGCAAAACCCCTTTCAAAAAGGGGCAAACGGGCCCGCCCCAAATTTGTTTAGTAAATTTTCGGATGACGTGGGCACTTTTTTTTTAAGTACACCCGGGGAAAACAAGGGTTTTACATACCCACCCCCCTTGAGTGCTAACCGTTTTAACCCTATTCCCCAGGGCGTAAAATTTGCCAATTAGTGTCCCAAGTGCTCCCCCCAGTGTTTTGGACATACCCTTAAATCGGGGGCACAAAGGGTTTAAAAGGGCCTAAAAATCAGAAACCTACCAAGGGGGGCATTGAAAAAAAGTTAAAGGGGCTGTCCAGCTCCCCTTTCTTTAAACCTCTAGCCTGGTGCACAGCCTGTAAGGATTAATTTAAAAAATAAAAAAAATTTTTAATATATTTTAAAATTTAAAAATACACACACATTCATCCGGGTAACAGTGAGGAAACTGTGCGTTTATTTCCCCGTTAAAAGATGACGTTTCAGCTCTCACACAGAGCAAGCTGAAACGTCATTGTGTAACAGGTGGAAATTAAAACAGTTTCTTCACTGTTACCCGGATTTGGCCTTTTTATTTTTTTTTTTTTATTTTTTATTATTATCCACACACAACCAAAAAAAAAACACAAAAATACAACAAACCACATGTGGGGCTTGTACATACAATTTGGGATTTTGGGTGTATGTATTTGTTTTTGAAAATAAATATATATATTTATATTATAACCACATCTACCACCCGGTTACATGAAAACCCCCTGTGTTATTTCCCCCTTTCACAATAGTTTTCAGCTTGCTCTGTGCGAACTAAACCCACTTTTTAACCCGGGAAATTAAACGCCAGTTTCCCCTTTAAACCTTTTTCACAAGGTTAATTGCAACAAAAACCCCCCCCAAATTAAAAACCTTACGGGGCGGGAGCGGGGGATAAAAGGGGCCGGCCTCCCGGCCCAATGACATAACTGAAAAGCGCCGTTACCCGGGGCTGAAAAAAATTAATTAACCCCCCCCCCCCCCCCCGGAAGGGGTTTTTTAAACCATATTTCTTTTTAGGTGTGAATTCCCTAATAAGGGGCTTTTCCTTTTTACACTTCCCATAATTCGGCCCGAAAACGGTTTTTACCTTTTTAAAAAAGGCTTTACCCTTTTGAATAAACCCCCCGGGCCCTCGTACATACGTTGCAGTGATGCATCTCCCGGCTGCAGCTGAACAGAAAGTCACTGTTGTAGCGATCAGGTAGCACTGGCTGCCATCACCATTCAACCTTCACGTCAGAACAGTGAGGTCAGGCAGTGTCAAGTGACGCTTCGTTGACCTTTCATTCAAAAAAATTATATAAAAAATAAAAAAAAAATATAAAAAAAAAAAATTTATATATAATATATATATATATATATATAATTAAAAATTTATATATAAAAAATTTATATATAAATAAAAGGGGGAGCGGGAAAACCCCTTTAAAAACCCACCATATCAAGTACATCAGGATAAAGCTACTGCCCCCTACTGATCAGACGTCTGGGACGCAAACTGGTTTCCCTGGAAAATCTTTTCACCCATTCGCCCACGAAAATGCAAAACAAGACTCATTTCCATGAACACAAAAGCTGGAGAGGATACTTACATTTCTGTGATATTTGGTAAAAGAATGATGCATATAGAAGCGGTGCATGTAAACAATGGCAGTGTTGATGGTGAGCTGGGATCTGCACAATCTGATTAAGGAAAGTAACAGCTGGTTTGGGAGGAAAAAAAGAAATAAAGGAAATGCACAGATCTAGTCCCGTGAAGACTACGTCAACACAAGCAATATACAAGCGAACCGTCTCAACCATGAGCTTTAGTTATGTAGATACCAGGTTAGTGTTACTAGACATGGGGAGAAACAAGACATCACATACTGACTGTACAATGAGACCGAGCAGAAACATGATTAACAAGTAGTAATGAACGAAAACAGCAATCACAACAATCCGTCCCCACACCAGAAGCCGGGATGGGGCGCCCAGGAATTGAGATTTAAAGGTGGACAAAAAAAAATAAAAAATCAGATGGGAGCAATCGAGGTAAAATGGACACAGTGCACAGTACTATGCTTCGAGCCGGGCCAGAGAGGTTAAGGGTGTTGACTCGCTACAGATATTGATGCACCTAACTCCTAAAGGAGCCCCAAAACCTCTGTTGTGTACGAAGAGTAGGTCTGGACTCTCTCATACACATGAACGGGAGCTCCGACTACAGTCGAGCAACGCCATTCAGGTCTATGGGAGAATCCCGACCGCCTCTCTGTTCAGAAGGGAGAGGTTTTACGGCTTGTTTAGGAGATGCGTGGGGCCCTGTATACAGACATATATAAAAATATATAAATCTAGATATACACACACGTTTAAACTATGTGTATAAGGGTATGTGGCATATAATGTGCATGCATCGATAGATGCCCTATACACTTACATACACCGTGTGCACCTACAAATATAGAAATATATACACACACACCCTACACATATATACAGTGTATAAGCTTACATTCATATATACACCCTAAATACAGCTCATACCCTATATGAGCAGTGTATAAACATACATATACAAGCTAATTACACAATTATACACAGAATGTTATACCTACACATATATACCCTAAGTACACAAATCAATTATACACAGGATGCTATATACACACACATATATAGATATCCTAAATACAGCATATACCCACTCTATAAACATACATATACACCCTAACTACACAGAATGTTATACCTACATAGATACACTCTTTATAACTACACATCACCTATACACAGACTGTTATATACACCATATTTACCTATACACTCGCACTTACTGTTAAACTTACATATACACCTAATTACCTGCATACATATCTACCACCTATACACCAACGATATGCACACCCATATATCTACCACCTATACACCAACGATATGCACACCCATATATCTACCACCTATACACCAACGATATGCACACCCATATATCTACCACCTATACACCAACGATATGCACACCCATATATCTACCACCTATACACCAACGATATGCACACCCATATATCTACCACCAACCCAACGATTTTTAACCCCCTTTTAATCTACGACCTATACACCAACGATATGCACACCCATATATCTACCACCTATACACCAACGATATGCACAACGGGTTTTAAACAATATACAAACTAAAACAACATAACACCGACATACATAATACAACAACAACCACATAACACGTATTAACTACATACAACAAAATTAACCTACACCAAAACTTATCACCCTTTACCCCCAAATTCACAATCTTTGTAAATATCCCCTCCCCCCGTGAAAAAAGTTTAAAATGTTCCGCGATCATAACAAAATAAAACCACATTTTGCACTTTTTTAGCCATTGGCGTGCTGCAGTGTTTATAGGTATATATAACATTCCAATGGTTAACAAAGTAAAAAAGCGTGGTTAAGAAAACAGTAATAAATCTCAGCATATCCCCTTTTAAAGGGAAATTTTAAATATTTGATGTAAATTAAAAAAAATTTTGTAATATTAAAATGTAGAAGGGGCAAAGAAAATGGGAAAATTTTAAAGAGTGAAGGGTAATGGGGAAAAAAAAATATTGGGTATGAAACAAAGGGACCATGAGGAAACCCCTTTAAAATTAGGTTTTAAAAAAAATTAAATATTAAAGCAAACAAACTCCCGCTCGGGATAAACTTTCACCAAAAAAAAACGTGACCCAGGGCAAAATTCCCCTCCGAAAATCGGGATATCCCGAAAAACCAAACATACAATCGCAAGTGCCCCCAACCAGGGCACACGGGTTTAAAACCTGTAGTTCTATCTTCTATGAGCACAGCAACAGTGAACACTAAATAAAGCTTATCAAAAAATTTAAAAAATATATCAGCATACATTAAAAAAAAAAGTAGTTAAAAACCTAAAATAAAAGAAATTGTGAATTAAAATTTAAAGTAATTGAACAAAGGGACAAAAAACTAAAGAGAAAGAAGAATAAAAGAAAAAAAAATGAAAAAAAAACTAAAAAGAATAAAAAAAGAAAAAAAAAAAGAAAACAGCACCCTCCGGTCCCGGACAGGGGACGGCCCCCCGGGGGGGCCCGGCCCCGAGGGGAGCTCTAGGGGGAGGGCCCCAGTTGCCGGGACCCAGCCATGTTTCCCCGCGGCCGGAACAAAGGGCCCCCCAGCGGCACTGATCCTCCCGCCGAGGAACACCAGCCACCCGGGGACAGAAAACAATCCCCCCGTCCCTCCCTCACCCCCCCCACCAGACCCCCCGCCTCAGCACTCGGCATGGCAGGCTTCCCGGCCGGCACTAGGCCTCAGGTGACTGATAAGAAGGATACACATTGAGCCGCTGCCCCATATCCTGGATGAGATTGGCAGCTTGTTGCCGGTACGAGAGCTCCTTGTCGGCCTCCACTCCGCAGCGCCGCGAGGGGCTGTTCTCCAGCTGTTCCCGGGTGAAGAACCAGCGAATAGTCGGCGCTCGGCAGTCCGCCATCACCGTCTGCCGCCGAACCCCAATGCGTCACAATCACCGGAACTGACGTAAGCTTGAGCCGGAAGCGTTTCCCCTCACGTGACCCGCACGACAGCAGCTCCTTCTCTTGGAGTATGCGCCGCTCGGGCTGCGGGCCCGATACATAGCAACCGCTAGCAACAGGGGGGCTGGACACGCCCACGGGGAGGAGCCACGGCGGCATTTACATAAGAAAGCGATTCTGGCCCCCGACGGCGCTTAATCCCATCCTGAGCCATTGTGCGGCCGCTGATTACATTACAGAGGGCGGAGGAGAAGGCGGGCGCCTCGATTGTGTTGGAGATGACGGCGGGGGGGAGCCGTGTCCTTGGATGCCCTCATCATGGCTGGCGAGTAGGGAGCTGTCTGCTCCCCCCCCATATGTATTCACTGCAATCAACATAGACTCTTTGAATAACTTTATTAATGGCCCCACTGGGAACTTATAGCACTTTTTTTTTTTTTTTTGCTCTTTTCGCCGTCTTGGCAGCAAAACGTTATTTTTTTTGTTGATTTGACAACACAATGCTTTATTATTACTATAGTGTATATGTATATGATTTGATTACAATAACTGTCATTGTAGAAAAACATTATTTTATTTTTTTTACTATTTTCTTTTTCTTTTTTTTTTTTTTATTTAATTTTTTTAGACCATTTTTGTTTCACCTTACATACATCTGATCCGTTTAATTCTTTGGGTGATTACGGCCGTGTAGACCCATAAGATGCACACCCGATTCTTAATGTGCAATGTGCGCGTAATTAAATGTGTTTTTTATTTATAGGGTTTCTGGGAGAAAATATTTATTTATTTATTTTATTTATATATATATATATATATATATTATATATATATAATATACTATTTTTTTTTTATTCATATCCTTAGAAACACTATATAAATAATAACATTTTTTGCAACATTGCATAAAAAAGAATTATGGTAAAAAAAAAATGCAACATTATATATATAATAATATAGTTATATAAATATATATATTATATATATATATATATATGCCCCAAAAATATGGAATAGCGTAGGAGCCTGCAGTATTCTATACAACGACATCTAGTAATATATATATATATATATATATATATATATATATATATATATATATATATATATATATTTTATTTATTTTTTTTTGGGTGCAGTTTTGGGCTCTATGTCCATTCACGTTTAGTTTATATATGTTTTTCTTCCATTATTGCTCTAGAAAAAGAGCAGGTTTTAGGTACCACTTTTTGATAAATTTTTTTTTTTTTTTTTTTTTTAGACCACTCCGGTTTCATCCTAAATAAATTTATTCTTTGGGTGATTGTATTGTTTTGGCCCAATAGGGCCCCACTTGGAAAGAAAACGGGCCTGGGGTTCTAAAATTCAATTAAACGCATTGCAAAAAATTCAGAGCCCCTTTTTTTTTCCCAGAGGGGTTTATAAAATTAAAAGGGGGGCCCCTCGGATTTTTGCAATAAAAACAAAGTAAAAATTTTAGACCTAGACAGTTTTCATACTGTGGCCCCAAAATATTTCCCCAAAACTTTTTTTTGGAAAAAAAAACCCTTTTAAAAAAATGTGTTTTGGGCTTTTTTTTTTATACCAATATCTCCCCATTTTGTTTAAATTTTATTTTTTTAAAAATGTGGGAGAATTGGTGTATTTTTGTGTATATTTTTTATTAAAATTTATATAAATTTTTTTAAAAATTTTTTTTTTTTGTGCCTTTTGGGGCTCTATATACATCCACTATTTTTTTAATTTTTTAAACGGTGCTGATTACATTAAAAGAGGGGGCGGGGGGAGGGGGGCCCCTTCCTTTGTTTTGGGAGATGACGGCGGGGAGCACCTTTTCCCTTTTGGGTTTGCCCTTTTTCTTGGGGGCAATTTAGGGGGTCTGCCCCCCCCCCCCCCCCCAATAATTTTTCACTGCATCAAATAGCCTTTTTGGGAATAACTTTTGAAAAGGCTACACGGAAAGACAGCATTTTTTTTTTATTTTTGCTTTTTTTTGGGCCTGGGGGCGGGAAAAAACGTTTTTTTTTTTTTTGATTTGCCCAACACAAGGGCTTTATTTTTACTATATTTGGTATTTTGTTTTATGATTTGTTTACAATAACGTCCTTTTGTAAAAAAAAATTTTTTTTTAAAACAAATTTTTTTTTTTTTTTTATGGGGCTACATGAAATAAAAAACTGTCTAGGTCTAAAATTCACTATAGTGCGCTTTGGGAAACCCAATTCGGAGCCCCCCTTTTTTTCTCCAAACCCTTTTTAAGAAATCAAAGGGGGGCGCTCGGGTTTTGGTTTGCAATGGGATAAAAAAAAGTGAAATTTAGACCTAGCCCGTTTTTCATACATTTTTCCCCCCAAAATATTTGCCCAACTTTCCCTTTCCCAAGGCAGTAAACCCATAAAAAAATGTTTTTTTGGGTTTCTTTTTTTTAGACCAAGTAATCTCTTTTTTATTGTTTTTTTTTAAAACACATTTTTCCCCCGGTTTTCGGGGAATTGGCATGTGAAGGGGGAGGGCTTTTTCCCTTCCCTTTTTTGTGCGGAAATTTTAAAAAATAAATATACCTGTCCCAAAATTTTGATACAAATTTAATTTAAGGGAAAAAACCCTATAGCCCCCTATCCTTTTTCTAACCTGGGGACGGCCTGTATAAAAAAAAAAATAAAAAAAAAAAAAGAAAAAATTTATGGGGGGTTTTTTAAAAAAATAAACCAGAAATTCTTAGTGTTTAACATAAAAAGAGGTGATTTTTTTGATGACCTATTCCCTTTTAGACCGGTCCCCCGGGTGTATTCCCGGCCCCC
The DNA here is from genome assembly GCA_025379985.1 of Phyllomedusa bahiana. Classification (NCBI taxonomy): domain Eukaryota; kingdom Metazoa; phylum Chordata; class Amphibia; order Anura; family Hylidae; genus Phyllomedusa; species Phyllomedusa bahiana. The sequence continues at coordinate 18,787 of JAODAL010010684.1, read as the reverse complement.
CACAGGAAGGGGTGCTCCCCAATACCCCTTTGGGTTGGGTGCTTTAAAGCGCATGATTTCATCGTGAATTCGCTGTGCAATCGTGCCTCCTGTAGTTTTTATGTGTTATGGCACGTATACACCTAATAGAATTGACTTGCCATTTCTTTTCAGACGCACTCTAAATTGCAAGTGGAAAGTATCCGGGGGTTTTTGAGGGCACTTTAAAATTTTTTTCTTTGCGTATTTTACTTTTAAAGTCCTTTTTTTGGGTAAATTTTAAAATGTTTTTTTGGGGCCCATATTTTGGCACTTAATGTTCCGAAATTTTGGCCCAAAACATGAAAGGGAACATCGGTATGGACTAAAAAGGATGAAACCCTTCCCTTTGTGTGGACCCTTTAAATCCACCTGTTTAATTTTTGACCTTTCGAATTTGGAAAATTTAGACGCCCTTTTCCCCACCTGAGTATGTTGTTACTTTTATTAAGCACCTGTCATTGGTATGTAAGGGCCCCCCTCCATCTACCCTTATTTTTTTTTTTTTGGGCCGGGGGTAGGGGTTTTAGCCTCCAAAAAAGGCCCTTAATTGGGAACTAGTAAGTATATGCGACTAAGGATGAAATCTGCTCTTTGATATGGATCCTAAATCCACCTGAGTGGGTGACTGACAGAGTTTGGAGATGCAGCTACACCCCCTCCACCTGTGTAGTGATACCTCTCCTAAGCACTTTTCCCTTTTGTTTTGAAGTTTCCCCCCCCCTCTCTCCACTCTTTTGTTATTGGGCCCATGGCCAGTATAAACAGAAGTTAATAGAGTTAAGGTTGTCTCCTTTCTCTTTTTTCCTTCCGGCCCGGGGGGATTATGTTCCATAGATGTTCTCTCCCCTTTTAAAAGCGCCTTGGGGTTTTGGGCTCCTCCCCCCGAACAATTTGGTTGTTTACAATCTGAGCACCACAGACGATAATTCACAAAGTCCCTTAGTCAAAAAAATCACAATGATTCCCTTTTGGGGAATGGAAATTTTGGGGGTACATTGGGCCTTTAAAAAATTTTTTCTTTTTAAAGTTTTCCAGTACCCCCCGTATCCCCCCCCGTTATACTATGGCAGGTTGGGGGCCCAAAATTTACAAGTTGTTTTTTTTAAGGGCTATTACTTATTTTTTTGTGTGCAAAAATTGCTAATGGCATCTGAAAGTCAACTATTTAAAACCCGCCCCCGCACATTTCTTTTTTTTTTTTTTGGTTTATTTTTTATTACAACCCAAACCAATAACAACTATATGGGATGTAAAGGGTGCTTTTTTTTGGGGGACGGTTGTAAGGGGTATAATTTATAATTTCTATTTTTCTCTTTTTCTCTGTTATTTATATGTGTGGGTTTTTTTAGAAAAATAAAATATTTTAATATTTATTTGTTTTTATATATTTGAAAAGAAAAAAAACAGCAGCCTATCATGAAAGAACAAAAACAGCTTTTTAAAACGGGTTTGTGAGAGCCAAAAAATCTCTGAAGCATGTAGAATAAATACCCCTTTTTTTTACCGTTTTTCCTTATGGAGTGTTGAAAGGGTTTTTTTTTAGGTTTTTTTTTAAAATCCCCCCTTAATTTTTTTTCCCTTATACATTGGCTCCCTTTCCTGTTCCCTTATACATGTCCCTTTTTTCTGTTCCCTTATACAATTTTTTCTCTCCCCGTATATATTTATAATTTTATAATTTTTTAAATTTTATAAAAATATATATATATTTATAAAAATTTTTATATTTTTAAAAAAAAATTCCCAAAAATTTACTTTTATTGTTGAACAAAAAAATTTTTCCCTGTATTTAAAATACTGTAGTGTTTTTATCACAAACATTAAGGGGGGGGTGGTAAATCAAAACTGAATTTTGGGAGTGGGCTATTACAAGGGAAAAAATAAACAATTTTGTCTGGTTTCCCCCAAGGGATTACAAATACTTGTGATAAGACCTCCCAAAAAAAGTTCATAAAAAGGGTTTTATGACTTTTGGTTTTGCCCGCAAAAATTTTGGGCAAAAGATAAGAACTCCCAAGGAAAGTTCATCTTTAAACCCGAGCCAAGTATTCCATTTTTTCTATCACCCTTTCCGAAACGCATTAAAAAAAAAAGAAAAACCCCCTGGACGACCTAATTTTACAGGGGTTTAATTTTTTACAAATAACCTATCCCATTTCATTGACAGATGGGTCCATTCATAATTTAAAAAAACCAAAAATTTTTTTTAAAAATTTAGGGGTAGTCAATTACCATTTTAATTTAAGTTTTTAAACCGAATCACCCCAAAAATTTTTCCCCGGATGTAGCATCCCCATATACGAAATTTGCAAAAAATGAGGGGATGTCAAAATTTTAGAAAACTGACCCAATTTTGCCCGAATGTTTTTAAAGAATTTTTTTTAAATTTGGGGAAAAAAATTTATTACACACAATAATTCACTTTTTTTGTTTAACAAAACATCAACATGCATTTTTTATACTGTTTTTTAAAAATTTTCATCCAAAAAACAACATAAGAAACCAAAAATCTGAATTTTAAACTAAAAAATTTCTTGGTCTTTTTTTGGGGGGGTCTTATTTTTGGGGGAAAAAAAGGGTATTTTGTAAAGTTTTGTGTGTGTATTTTTGTATTGTTTGTGTAAAGTTTGTTTTATATATTATGTGTGATTATATTATATATAATTTTATATATGTTTTTATATTGTAAAAAAATGTTTTGTTGTGTATATATTATGTTGTTTTTATAATTTTGTAATTTGTATATATTTTTTATTGTGTTTTTTGTATATTATGTTTTATGTTGTATAATTTATTTATTATTGTTTTGTGTATATATTTTTAAAATTTTTTTTATATTTTTTAAAAATTTTATAAAATATTATAAATATTATACACTACAACCAAATGACCAGGGGTAAATGCACCTAGGTTAAAATTTGGGTTTTTAGGTTTTTTTTTTAGCTTTTACATTGGTTTTCTTTGTGGCAATTTTTTGATATTTTTTTCCCTTTAAAAATTTTCCCTTTTTTCTGGGTTTTTTAAACATTGGGCTTTTAACCCCCCCCCCCCCCAAAAAAACCCCCAAAGGCCCTGTAAAGTATTGGTTTTTGTATTTGTATTTCTTCAATTTGGGGCCAATTTTTTTTTCCCCTTAAACAAAGAAAACCATTGGGGTTTGGGTTTTGGGGGAAAAAAAGCATCTAAAAAAAAAAACACCCAAAAAGGGGAGGGAAAAAATGGTTGAAGAACTACATGCAGGCAATTTTGTAAACTTTTTTTTTTTTTTTTTTTTTGCCAAGAAAAAAAAGCAAAAACCTAGGAAAATATGTGAAGGGGGAACCCGGGGGAAAATTCCCCCGCGACTGATTTGGGTCTGGGAAAAATTTTTTTCGGGTTCAATCTCCTTTTAAAAAATGGCCCCCAATTTCAGCACTTTTTAGATGAGGGTTTTTCCAAACCTGTTTTCTTTCTGAAACACCCATAAAATTAATTAGTCAGGGGAAAAAACCCCCAAAAAACTGCAATGGGGTTATGGACAAAGGGTTTTTAAGCCCCGTCCATTGATTCTATGGGGGGTTTTTTGCATTGAAAAAAGGGTTCAAGAATGATTTAAGCTTAATTTTTTTAGCGCCCGAAAAAGGTCCAAAGGGAAAAGTGGAAAACGTTTGGGGAAATTAAACCCCAAGTTTTGTTAATTTTGGGAAACAATTTTAAAATAAAAGGGGCCATTTTTGGGCTTTTTTTTATGTTGTTTTGGCTGGGAAAAAACCCCTGGAAAAAACTTTTTAAATCATCCGGGGTACATACCCTTAACTAGAATGGTGAACTACTGGCAAAAGTGGCTCTCGGGGGTTTTAAGGGAACCCCTTTAAAGGGGTCCCCTTTTCATCCCCGTTACTATACGGCCTTCAAAAGACAAGGAATGGCGGTGCCTTTTTACAAATTTTTTAAAACCCCTTCCTTTTATGGGAGTTCCCGAATCGTTGGGGTGACTGCACTCGGCCCATGTTTGGGGGCTCCCAACTTTAAAGGATGCCCCCATGCGTCATCTCCCTTTTTCTCTGAGGGTGTAAAAGCTGGATTCAGAAGTTATAATGCAGCCACGTATTATATAGTCAATGAGTGGTTCCCATTGGTGCCATGTAATATCACTCTTCTCCTGACCTGTGTAGGATGCCCGGGAGGTTTTAAATTTTGCTTTGGGGTGAATTTTTTAAACCAAAGTCCTGAAAGAGAAAAATATTGCACTACATGTAAGGGACTGGTGGCCATATTTTTTGTGTAACCCGAATTTAGGGGTTTTGGGGTTTTTTCAAATGATTATATTTTTCGGCCCCCCAACCCCAACCCCCACTGGTGGGGCCCAGGGGATCCTCTGCCTTCCAATTTCCTGGGGTGAAAAAGGGCCCAGGGGGCCTCTGCAAATGGTGGGGGGGACCCCCGGGGGGCCTCCCTGCACTGGTGGGGCCCAGGGATCCTCTGCACTGGTGGGGCCCCAAGAGCCAACTCCAATGGTGGGGCCCAAGAAGGGCCCAAATCCCTTTGGGGGGGGCCCCCAAAAGCCAACCCACCCGGTGGGCCCCCCAAGGTTTTTCCCCATTGGTGGGGCCCCCAAGGAAATAACTCCACGGGTAACCCCCAAGAATCAAATTCACTGTTCCAAATAGCTTTGATTTGGAGTTGGCCTACCATGAATTTTAATGGAAAAATCCTCCCAAATCCTAAATTTTGGGTTCCATTTAGGGGTTTTTCCTTTAAAACCAGCAATTTGGGAAATAGATGTTACTTGGGAGGGGCTGACCCGGAGATTGGAAAAAAACATCCAGAAATTTTTTTTTCCCCAAAAGACCTTAAGGGTTCGGGTCGGACAACCTGTTTTCTTGAACCAAATTTACAAATAGGATTTTTGGGTTTTAAATTTTGTTTAACGGGAAAAGAGCCTTTTTGGGGCGGGGCTTTCCAAAAGGGATGTTGACTTTTAGGCCCCAAAATGTAAAACCTTTTTTAGGTCCCAAAAAATCACTTTTTTCCCCTAAAATAATTTGGGGAAAAAAAAATGCTTTTACACCTAAACGTTTTATACATGAGGCCCTTTAAAGCTTTTATTCCTTTTTTTTTTTTCCTTAGAAAATTTAAACCACCAAGGTACAAAGGGAGTGGCTTTCACCCCTCTCTCCATTTTTAAACCCCATGGATGCTCAGGGGCAGGGCCCCTGGGAAAGTGTTTGGTGGGAATTTCCAGCAAATTTAAACCCCCAGTTTTTGGGGTGTATGGGCAACTTTAGGGTTTTTTTCACACGGGGGTCATTAAAAAAGGGGGTTTTAAAAAGTTCTCACTGGCCAGGTGTAAATTCTTTAAAAAGGGGGAGGGGTGGCCCAATTCACTTCCATTACCCACGGAGCATAAGCACCCAGAAGAAGTGAACGTTACAGCACACCCGAAACCCTTCCGACTCACATCCTTAAAGACTCAGGATGTGAGTCTAAACGCTGCTGTGATGCTGTAACACTGGGATCTTAAATAAAGGACACCTATGCTGATGCCCTTGGTATTGTTTGTTGGAATACTTGAAGAGGAGGGGGGACTACCTCCATTTGGCGGTCTGTTGCACGAAGGTAATCCAGGGAAAATTGATTAAAGACTACTGTGGTGTCCAAAAATATTGATTGATGTCAGAAGAAGTGACATGTCACCTCTCTCCCAGCGTACAATATGTGCATATCGTACGCCAGGGGAGCCGGGCGTAATTCATAGTATTACCAATAATACCATAATTGCCATAATTGCAGCATAAATACGTGTAAATACGCCACGTGAACATTCCCCTAAAGTTCTAGTCTAAGAACTGATGGCAAGCCCTTTGGCACAAAGACGCCTAGAATCCAAGGATGGCAAACGAGATAGAAGCGGAGACAATGGAGAACATTGCTGCTGCCAGTAGAGTCTCGTCAATCAGACACAGCCTCTGTGCTAATGTGATAATACTAAGGGACGGCGTCGCGTCATTATGTTGATTGTCGGGAAGGTTCGCCGGCTTCATTAAAAGGAATAATAGCGCCAATCAAGACGAGACACTCAAACACTGTTTATTTAACCTTTCAATGGGAAAATAATGTGCGCGATATGGAGATGTAATTGCTGATCTGGGATGAACTCTACAGATGTGGGAGAACATCTCAGCATCTGTCATTGTGGAGCGGCTGCACGGCAGCACGTAGACGCTGAGCTCTCAAGTCAATGGAGAATAGATGATCCATTGTCACCACACAATGCAGTCTGCGTTCACCCAAATACTGTAAATTCTGCTTAATATTTATACACATAAAAAAGTTTTGCAACTTTCTCGTGTTCTGCGTGTTTTGTGAATGAGCTTGCAGTGCCTATTGTCAATGAATGGGAACATTCTCTTTTAGATCCTGAGACTGATGTGCAGCTGACACAGGTGTATTTCACCTCCGCGGGCAATTCCACGGTGACGTTTCCTCAGTGGTAGCGTCTGCACTTCAGATTTGGGTCACAGACAAAACCGTATGTCATCAAACTGATTCAGGGCAGCCCCAAATACATTTTGGTGGAAATCATTGAAAAATTGTCCCTAACCCTATGTTGGGGTTGGGATTGGAGTTTGTTAGAGATTGGGTTGGCTGTCGAAAGTTTTATTTGGGTTTAGGATTGGAGTTAAAGTTGGAATTGCAGTTGGGGTTTTCCTTTGTTAGGGTTCGGGTTGTACTTTTCGTTAGGGTTGGGGTTCTTTTTGGGTTTGAGGTTGGAATTGCACTTGGGAGTCTGTATTGATTCGGAGTTAGGGTTTTTTTTTTGAGTTGGAGTCACAGTTGGGGTTGGGATTTTTCTTTGAGTTGGGGTTAAAGCTTGGGTAGGGATTTGTTAGGGTTGGGGTCTTTGGGTTTTAGGTTAGACTTATAGTTGGGGTTAGAGTTTTTGGTCGGAGTTAAAGTTGAGTATATGGTCTTTCTTTGAGGTTAGAGTTATAGTTGGTGTTCAATTTTGGGTTAGTGTTTGGATTGGAGTTACAGTTGAGTTTTATCTTTCAGTTAGGGCTTGGATTGGTGTTTCAGTTAGAGTTGAGATTCTCTTTGGGTTTAAAGTTAAATTTGAGGTTAAGGTTTTGATTTGGAGTTCCAGTTGGAGATAGGGTTAGGTTTTTTCTTTAAGTTTAGGGCTTGGGTCTTTTGGTTGTGGGATTTATAATTGGGGTTAGAGTTTTAGGTTGGAGTTAAAGTTGAGGTTACAGTCTTTCTTTGGGGTTGGAGTTATAGTTGCAGTTAGGGCTTGGGTAAGAGTTTGTTGGGGTCTTTGGGTTTTGGCTTGGACTTATAGTTGGGGTTAGAGTTTTAGGTTAGTGTTTGGATTGGAGTTACAGTTGGGGTTCTTCTTTCAGTTAGGGCTTGGGTTGGCGTTTCAGTTAGGGTTGAGGGTTTAAAGGGTTTAAAGTTAAATTTGGGGTTAAAGTTTTGATTTGCAGTTAGGGGTGGTTTTTTAAGTTGGGGTTAAGGCTATGGTAGGAGTTTGTTAGGGTTGGGGTCTTTGGGTTTTGGATTGGATTTATAATTGGGGTTAGAGTTTTGGGTTGGAGTTAAAGTTGGGCTTACAGTCTTTCTTTGGGGTTGGAGTTACTGTTGCGTTTAGGGCGTGGGTTGGAGTTTGTTGGGGTTGGGGTCTTTGGGTTTTGGCTTAGATTTATAGTTGGGGTTAGAGTTTTAGGTTAGTGTTTGGCTTGGAGTTTTTCTTTCAGATAGGGCTTGGGTTGAAATTTCAGTTAGGGTTGAGGTTCTCTTTGTGTTTAGGGTATGTGCATACGGCCCGTGAAACCTTTTTTACAATACGTAAAACATATCCAAATACCTACCATATAGTGTGGTAGGTATTTGGGTAAGTTTTCTGGACTGCAAAGACGTACCCTACTGTTTCTATTGGCTTTTACATGCGTAAAACAGATCATGAAGTGACATTGCACTTTTTTGTATGGATCCGTAAAACACAATACAATAACGTATGTAAAATCCGTATCGCCTAACCGATATGTATTTTACATTGACATCAATGAGAACTAAAATGAACTGTATTAAATACATATTTGGGTATTTACTATGCACCCAAATACATATTTCACAAAGGTGGTGTAAACATACCCTTAGGGTTAAAGTTACATTTGGGGTTAGGGTTTTGATTTGGAGTTTTAGTTGGAGTTAGGGTTGGGTTTTTCTTAGAATTGGGGTTAGGGTTGTACTTACAGTAGGGGTCTGCATATTTCTTTGAGTTGGGGTTAGGGCTTGAGTTGGGGTTAGGGCTGGAGTTGGGTTCATCAGGTGCCGATTGTGTGTCTGTTAAGCAGGTCTGTTACCACCTCTGCAATTGTGGCTCCGATTGGCACCGCCGCAGATGTGACCAAGGCTTAACACCTTTCTGCACACAGGGTTCATTTGTAATTTCTGACCATCTAAACACACAGGTTTGCATAGGAGCTGTACACACTCACTCGTCTATATTCAGGACGCCCATAGAAATAAATGGGGGAGACTGCGCAAGCGAGGCAGCATCTCCTTTCACTGAGGCCAGTTCATAGCTACCTATAAGCTGACCTCTTAGCAAGAACGAGCGTCAGGCTAATTTTCATTTCTGGTCCTAGCTTACAGTAACGAAATAAGAGAATAACCCAAAAAAATTGATTAGATCTTTTGCTTTGGCTGCAGAAAATGGCTGCAAATGTTATTGTACATTTAAAGGAAACTCTGTGTAACTTCTTCTCTGTTGTCCGGATGTATGACCTCAGCACTCCTTTCTCTGGATTTTTGCAAAATAAGATTTGCCTGGTGCTTCCGTCGCCGGGTGACCACAGCAGATCTCCACCATCCTATGTGCTCCGTGGTAGTCACCAAGATGTCCCTTGTCCATGCAATGCGAATTTTGTCATACCGTCATGTATCTCCCTCTCAGTGCTGACCTTAGGCACCAAGGGAGACATTTATGGAAGAAGGAGCTTCGAAGTGAATCATTGCGTCTCGTCTTCAGTGCAAAATGCGCCTGAATCTATGAAAATAGTCTTTGTGCGATTAAAAATGGAGTCTAAAGTTCAACGTGCCTCACCTGTGTGTTTGGCGCATTACGGAACTTAGGTGCATTACTAATGCGCCAAACATATATAGGCTAGAAATAAGAGAAAAGTCATTAGAATAGCTGTCAGTGAATAGAAACTATGGTAGTGATCTTGCTTGGTGGACCACAGGTCCCAGAAATACCTGTGCTGTCCTGGCTCTTGCTGTATGTAGAGTAACGGGTGAGAGCAGCAAAAATACATTTCAAACTTAATGTTGTAAAAATTAAAAAATCTAAACAACATAATCAGTGGGTTTTTTAATGTAAAATTATTTTTAGATTCTATTAATTTTAAATACATTTTATAGGAGATAATTTTATATTTTTGGGATGTTAGATATTTTTATATTTTATATTATATCGATCTTTATTAAATTGAAATAATTATCAAACTCTATAAAATTAAATGATCAGAAATGACTCGTTATTGTACTGGTGGAAGTTGAGAAATATTGGTCATTTTTTTTCCCTAACAGCAAATCTAGCTCCACTGCGACTCCTCGGGATCAGGCAGAGCACATTGAGATAGGTCTGCCTGTCTGAGCAGTAATGCGCCTGGTTTTGCTGAACCACATTCATAGATGTGTCTAATATTACGAGTGTCGTGCAACGCCCCTGACACATTTGTTTGGCGCATTAGACATCCCAGCCCACTTACTTTTGGTAAATTTTACGCCAGAAAAGTGTGAAAAAACCCGATCATACAGGTCTCCTCAAGTATCAATTCTTACTGTGGATGAGCAAATGATTTGGTGACCACAAATGGGTCAGAGCTATCCTATAATTTGTCAAAACACGAACAGATCGAGCCCTTCATGCCTTCATGCATTTTTTTTGGTTTGGTCCTTATATAAAAAAATGTTTGCAATTTTTTTTCTACTTGTCAACAGTGTTGGTATTCGATTGAAGAATTAAAAGGACTGCACTTCATGGTAACTGTCATATTGTGCTTATTGTGTCTGTAGGTGGTGTGTTTTCACAACAGGTGTTTCCACACTATTATGCTACCATCCCAGACTGTGCTCCTTGCAGACCCCTGCAGAGCCTTACATTGCACAGGGGCCTTTTCCAATGCAGACGACGGGTGTAGCTGTGAACACATCAGATGGACAATGAGACAGTTTAATTTTGTAATGAATTATTTTTTCTTTCTCTGGACTGGTTACTTATATCATTACCACATAATCAAAGTTATCTGAAACTCAGTTAAAACTATCTGCCCCCTTCTGCAGACATTAACTGTAGATACAATGCACATGTTTATTATATTAGAGTTAGTGAAACTTCACTTTTTTGTACGAATCCGTAAAACACGATACAATAACGTATGTAAAATGCGTATCGTCTAAAGGATGATAGGTAATTTACATTGACATCAATGAAAACTGAAAGGAACAGTGTTAAATACGTATTTGGGTACATAATACGTACCCGAATACATATTTCACAAACATACCATTTAGGTTGAAGTTACATTTGGAGTTATGGTTTTGATTTGGAGTTTTAGTTGGAGATAGGGTTGGGTTTTTCTTAGAATTGGGGTTAGGGTTACATTTACAGTTGGGGTCTGTATTTCTTGACAGTTGGGTGTTTGGTGGTTTTCTTTGAGTTGGGGTTAGAGTTACAGTTGGGATTTTGTCTTTGAGTTGGGGTTAGAGTTACAGTTGGGGTTAGAGTTACAGTTGGGCTTTTTCCTTGAGTTGGGGTTAGGGCTTGAGTTGGGTTCATCAGGTGCCGATCGTGTCTGTTTGTTAAGCAGGTCTGTTACCACCTCTGCAATTGCGGCTCCGATTGCACCTCCGCAGATGTGACCAAGGCCTAACACCTTTTTGTGCACAGGGTTCGTTTGTAATTTCTGACCATCGAAACACAAGGGTTTGCATAGGAGCTGTACACACTCACTCGTCTATATTCAGGACACCCATAGAAATAAATGGGGGAGACTGCACAAGCGAGGCTGCATCTCCTTTCACTGAGGCCAGTTCATAGCTACCTATGAGATGACCTCTTAGCAAGAAGTAGCTTCATACTAATTTTCATTTCTGGTCCTAGCTTACAGTAAGGTCATAGGAGAAGAACAAAAAATGATTAGATCTTTTGCTTTGGCTGCAGAAAATGGCTGCAAATGTTATTGTACATTTAAAGCAAAACGCCATGTGACTTCTTACCTGTTGTCAGGATGTGTAAACTCATGACACTTCTTTCTCTGGATATTTGCAAAATAAGATATTTGCGTGGGTGGGTGCATAGCAACAGTGCTTCCATCACCGGGTGACCACAGCAGATCTCCACCATACTATGTGCTCCGTGGTAGTCACCAAGATGTCCCTTATCCATGCAATGCATATTTTGCCATACCGTCATGTATCTCCCTCTCAGTGCTGACCTTGGGCACTAAGAGATACATGTATGAAAGAAGGCTCTTCGGAGTGAATTATCGGGTCTCCTTTTCAGTGTAAAATGCGCCTGGATGTATGAAAGTGGTTTTAGTATGATTATAAATGGCGTCTAAAGTTCAACACACCTTGCCTGTGTGTTTGGCGCATTATGGAGCTTTGGTGCATTAGTACCGCGCCAAACATAGGTAGGATAGAAATAAAAGAAAAGTCATTCGAATAGCATGAGAGTGAATAGAAACTATTGGACTGACCCTGCTTGGTGGACCACAGATCCCAGCAAGACCTGAGCTGTGCTGGCTCTTGCTGTATGTAGAATAAAGGGTGAAAGCAGCAAAAATAAATGTCAAATTTAATGTAGTAAAAATTTTAAAAATCTGAACATCAGGGGGTTATTTAATGTAAAATTAGTTTTCAATGAAATTAATTTTAAATACATTTTATAGGAGAATTTTTGGATATTCTATATCTTTATATTTTATTGATAACTTTTTTTTTTTTTTATTAAATTGAATGAATTTAATGTTATAAAGTTTGATAATTATCAGAAGTTACTTTTATTATTGTACTGGTGGAAGTTGAGAAATATTGGACATTTTTTTTCCCCTAACAGCAAATCTCGCTCCACTGGATCTAGGCTAGGAGATACATTGAGAAGTCGCCTCCCCGAGCAGTAATGCGTGTTTGCGAACCATCATTCTACTATATGTGTCTAAATTACGGGTGTGGTGCGACGTCCCAAGAACACCCCTCATGTTAGGCGCATTAGAAAGTGTTGAGTTTTGTGAACAATGCACCAAACACATTCATTAGGTCTATCAGGGGTGTCAAACTGCGGCCCTCCAGCTGTTGGGAAACTACAACTCTCATCATGCCCACTGTATAGATTATATAAATGCATCATGGGAGTTGTAGTTTCCCAACAGCTGGAGGGCCACAGTTTGACACGTGTGCGGATTAGGTGCATTAGACATCCCAGCCTGCTTACTTTTGGCACATTTTACGCCAGAAAAGGGTGAAAAATCCGATCATACAGATCTCCCCGAGTATCAATTCTTACTGTGGATGAGCAAATGATTTGGTGGCCACTAATGGGTCAGAGCTATCCTATAATTTTTCAACACATGAACAAGAAGCCTTATCAACAGATCGAGCCCTTCATGCCTTCGTGCATTTTTTGGGGGGGTTTGCTATATATATATATATATATATATATATATATTTTTTTTTTTTACGAGCATTGCACTTCATGTAACCTGTCGATTGAGTCTATTGTTCTTATTGTGTCAATAGGTGGTGTGTTTTCAGAGCTGGTGTTTTCACACTATTATGCCACCATCCCAGACTGTGCTCCTTGCAGACCCCTGCAGAGCCTTACATTACACAGGGGGCTTTTTCAATGCAGATGACGGGTGTAGCTGTGAACACATCAGATGGACAATGAGACAGTTTCATTTTGTAATGAATTATTTTTTTTCTCCGGACTGGTTACTTATATCATTACCACATAATCAAAGTTACCTGAAACTCAGTTAAAAGTATCTGCCCCCTTCTGCAGACATTAACTGCACTGTACAATGCACCTGTTTATTATATTAGAGGTAGTGGCTCCTGGACACCTGTGGGCGCTGCTTATCTCAGGAAAATCAATGCATTGTGCATCGAGATTACAGCACACAAGTAATGCTATGAGCAGTGGAATTAGTGATTTTGGGTATTACTAATCTCATTGCCATTGTATGGTAATAGAGCCCAGTTCTCCTCTCAGCATCACTTTACAGCTCACAGACAGTATAGGCGGCTGCTGTATGACACTTGTTCTGAATCCGAGTCCTGTGTTATGCTCCGGAGCTGCACTCTGTATTCTGCTGATGCAGTCACTGTGTATACACATCAGTTAGGAAATGTCTACACAGAATACGAAACCGGTCGGATTTTCAGCGGTTTTATAACGACATGTCCGAAAAGTGGCAGCGCCGCACCAGTTTTTAGGTGCATTAAATCAGTGTAAGGTACACAAGAAAGTACGATCTTCTCAAAAATATGGCGTCTGGTATACCTTGCATAGTAAACAGAATGGGTGACATGCATGAAATTTGGTGTGTGGACCTCAAATTTCATACGCATGATAATAGCCTAGAATGCACCTGATTTATGAACCTGTTCTACAGCGGGTCATAAATCAGGCGCATTCGAAGGCATAAAAATCAATTCTTGCTCAGGTAAACCACTCTGAAAGTGCTCTACCTGTTCCAGCAGTAATGAGCCTAGAAATGCCGTAGCAAAGCTATAAATCTATAGCTTCGTATGGTTTTAGTGCACCCTGCTATGTAATGCGCATGAGAAGGGCGTGCGGAAGATTTAAACATGTATGAACGGGATTGCGCTGGATATCGGGCTGAAAAGACGCAAGATATCTGGCGCAGCCCCTGTTCATACACTTTGCCCAATGTGCCTAAAAAGGTGCATTGTGCAAATAACATATCATTACTAGTGTACGTAACGCGCCTCAATAGGCACATTGCGTTATGGAGGTGCACAGCGTATCATTCCTACTACATTTAATGTGCCTTTTTGGGCGCATTACAATGTGTCGGGCTCGGCGTATATATTGCGTCGTTTTGATATATTGCAGTTAATTTACATTGAGAATGTGGCGTCAAGAGTATGTTTGCCGCAAAATAGACAAAAAAAAAAACAGCGTTTGCGTATTGGGACATGTTGCAATACCGTTTATCCAGCCCATAGACTTTAATAGAAAAAGAAAAAAATGACCTGTAGTGCATACAGGTCAATTTTTTTTAAGCTCTTCTCCTGGTGCCGGCAGATTTAGGTGCATGTATAATCCGCCGGAGTTATGCGTTTGTCGACAGTTTCCCCTACACTCAGTTGTTTGGGCTGACGGCAAAAAAACGAGAACCGACCGCGGTTTTTACAAATACAGTGATTGTGCATGAGAAAAAAAAAAAGTCGGCTTTCCAACGGTTTGTGTTGTGTGGACCTGGCCTTCTCCTGTACTGATCCTGATTTTTATTATGTTTTATACTCCAGAGCTGCACTCACTATTCTTTAAGATTGTGCAATCTCCCATCATTCCATTCCGACCTAATGGGTTACAGAAATTATTCAGATAAATTACGTTTTTGGGAATGTAATCTGCCCATAGCAACCAATCCAAACTCATATTAATCAATCAACCAATCAATCAGAACTCATAGCCACCAATCAGAGCCCATAACTACCAATCAGAGCCCATATCAATTAATCAGAGCTCACAGCAACCAATCAGAGCGCATATCAATTAATCAGAGCTCACAGCAACCAATCAGAGCGCATATCAATTAATCAGAACTCACAGCAATCAATCGGAGCCCAGAGCGACCAATCGGAGCCCAGAGCGACCAATCGGAGCCCAGAGCGACCAATCGGAGCCCAGAGCGACCAATCGGAGCCCAGAGCGACCAATCGGAGCCCATATCAATCAATCAGCGCCCATATCAATCAATCAGAACTCACAGCGACCAATCAGAGCCCAGAGCGACCAATCAGAGCTCATAGCAATCAATCAGAGCTCATAGAAACCACTGTTTTTTTGTTTTTTTTTTAAAGTTTTAAAAGTATAAAAAATAATAGTTGAAATCACCTGCATTTTACCATTTTCCAAATAAAAAAAAATTAAACATAATTGGTTCCTAACAAGTACAATCTATTAAAATATATCCTCATGTATCCTTTATTTTGTCTGCTTAATATACTTCCCAAGCCAATTAACAAAGATAATGAAGCTTCTTCTCCATATTCTTACAGCTGCGAAATGATTAATATCTAGGCACTGGAAGCGTAAAGATCTCCCAACACCACCCGAGTTGATGCAACGAATTAAGGATATTAAAATTATGGAACCTCTTATAGCTCTTCAACATAACACCTTAGATGCATTTGAAGCAGTGTGGTTGTTGTGGGATACTTCCATTCTTTCTGTAACCTAAAGGACAAGTGTTGAAACTTGTTGAGATTGGATTTGAGATCGGAGGTTTCTCTTTACAGTAAGACTTTGAAGTAGACCCCTGCCCCTTTTTTTTTTTTTTTACGAGACCTCGTATACCCCTTCCCGTTGTGTCTTTTCCCGTCTTATATGCGGTTTTGTTCTTTATAGAGTGTTAATTCCTTTTGGTATTTACCGTATCAGCAATGGTTGTTAATCTTATTTGACTCATATTACTGTTTGATGCATATGCTATACTTGTCAACCGCGCGTGCTCCATGTTTTGTTTCTTTCTATTATGTAGGTTTACTACGGAAAAAATTCTATAAAAATACAGTTAGATAAAAAAATATATCCTCATGTATCCCGTATGCCGGACTTCATAGAAGAGAGAAAAATTCCAAATCAAAAATTGCATTTGTTTTGCCATTTCACATCCCCCTAAAAATTCAAAAAGTTGCATGTGTCCCAAACTGAACTTCAGCCCACAAAAAAAATGCCCCCTCCCTCGAGTCCATGGGTGGAAGAACGAAAAAAGTTATTGGTCGCAGAAAAAGGCGGTACAGCGCAAATTGAAGAAAGAGAGAATGAATGAATGAATAAGATTTTTTTTTTTTTTGTAAAATGACTAAAACCTAATAAAAACCCTCCATATCTGTTCACACCAGAATCGTATCAACCTGCAGAATATCAAGAACATGCCACATATACCAGAGAGTGAACACCATAAAAACAACCCCCCACCCAAACTTGGCACAAGTACGTTTTTTTTTTTCACAACTAACCCCACTTTTTTCAGTTTCATAGTACATTCTATGGTCCAGTCAATGGAACCATTAAAAAAAAAAACTCTTGTCCCGCAAAAACCAAGCCCTCGTAGGTCTATGTGGATGGGAAAATAAAACAGTTAAGGCTTCTGGAAGGCAGGAAGGAAAAAATTCAAGTCATATTTTTATGACCGGGAAGGGGTTACTTCCATGGTGAACAGGGCTTTGAATCCAAACTAACATTTTTTGTATCTCACCCTCCTGGTCAATGCTTTCTTCTCATTGTAAATTTCAGTTTCACACTTGTCGCTGTTTACTAAACAAACATGTAATTTGCAGCAGGGAAAGGAGCCTTCAGGTGTCTCCTCTGGTTTCATCCTAATTGAGTACTAGAGATTTTCCACCTACAGGTGTAGCCGCGCTGGGTTTGCTATTTGGCACAGCACATCCAAAAATTTTAATAATTTATCATCTTTTCCTAGGACTGCAGGTGACACTGCTGAGTGATGTCTACATGATGGGGCGGGCAACCGAGGAAGAAGACGTCCGGGTTTCCAGGCAGATTTCAGTCATTCAAATTTTTTCCTGTCAAGTCCAAGAAAATTCAACGCATTTTCAGCCAATAGCTTGTCCTGCAAAAAAAAAAAATAATAATAATTTGAAAGTTATAATGCAAGCACACAGGATTTCTCATAGGATGCTGATAAAACTCGTCTTTGATAATAAAATACGTAGCAACATTTAGGAAAATCCGCAGACACCCGCAAAGGCAGATCTGCACCAAATCATGATTTAAGGGAATGTGTGGTCAGAAAATGACTTATTTAAAGGGGTTGTCTCACTACAGGGATTGCTGCTTTTTATGTTAAAGATCTTGCAAAAACAAGTCATTTTGCAATATGTGTCCATTAACAGTGTCCTGCCTATTCCTAGATACCCCCTCTTGTATGGGCTGCATCAGCTCCTCAGGTCGCTATAGCTACAGACCTGTTCAATCTCTCATGATAGGCTGCCAGCACTGGTTGCTATAGCTACAGACCTGTTCCATCTCTCCTGATAGGCTGCCAGCACTGGTCGCTATAGCTACAGACCTGTTTGATCTAACCTGATATAGCAACCAGTGCTGGCAGCCTAGCTACAGACCTGGCTTATCCTGCAGCCAAATGGAAGCCAGCAAACACGCCCCTGAATTCAAAATGAAACAAAGAAAACACGACTGAGGTAAGAGGAATCAATGTAGTGAGAGAACCCCTTTAACTCATCTTTTTTTATCTTAACCCCTTAACGCCGAGGTCTATTTTTTTGTCACATTCGTTTTTCCCTCTTCGCCGTCCCAGAGCCATAACTTTTTAATTTTTGCATCTACATAGACATATGAGGGCTTTTATTTTGCAGGACAAGATGTAATTTCTAATGGTGTTGTTCATATTACCATAGAATATACTGGGAAACCGCAAACAAATTGGGGCAAAACGTGAAAAAAACAAAGTTGCGCCATGTTTGCGGGAGTTTTGCTTTGACAATGTTCAATCTTTTGAAAAAATTCTGCAGTGTCTGTATTCTACAGGTTGATACAAATCCGCCAATATCAAACATGCACAGTTTTTGTTATGTTTTGGTACCATAAAAAAATTCCAAACATTTTCAATTTTTGAAATTTTTGCCACGGCGCCATTTTGTGCAACTAATAACTTTTTTTTGTACTAACACCTACAGACGTCAGTAAGGCGAATTTTTTGCAGGCTGGAGTGCACTTTTTATTGGTATCAGTTTGGAATACATGCGACTTTTTTAAATAAATTTATTTCAAATTTTAGAGGAATTAAAATGACCCAAAAAACCTGCAATTTTGGCGTTTGGATTTTTTTTCTTCTACGCTCCTCAGCATACGGGAGAAATGTTATATTTTTATAGATTGGACTTTTTCAGGCGCGGCGATACCAAATATGTATTTTATTTGTAAAAAGGGGGGGGGGGGGGATTTGAACTTTTATGGGGACATGTATGAAAACTATCTTGGTCTATAAGACTTTTCTTGTTGCCCATAGCATTTCATTTCATATAGTGCTCTGAAGAAATGAAAGGGGAACCCTGATTGGTTGCAATGGGCAACAAAGAAAGTCATAGACCAAGACAGTATTCATACATGTCCCCCTTTAGTACTTTTTTTTTTTTTCACTTTTTTTTCCCCTAGAGTGCGTCTCCACTAGGGGGTATGATCGTTTCTACAACCTAATGCATTGTACAGACAATGCATTAGGGTATACCAATAAGGTGGTTTCACTACTTGCAGCCTGGGGCAGGAAGTAGTAAAACTGAAAACATGGCAGCCATGGAAGCCTTCACAAGGCTTCCAGTTGCCATGTTAACCTAGTGAGACCCTGCAATTTTGCCGCGGATGCTCCGATCGGAGTGAGGAAAAGTGCGCGGCACCGTTACTCATTGATTTAGATGCCGCGGCCATCTTTGCCGCAACGTCTAAGCGGTTAAACAGCGCGGAATGGCACTGGCACCATCCCGC
>JAODAL010010683.1:0-103796 GCA_025379985.1 Phyllomedusa bahiana | reverse complement strand
CAGTCCCGTGTGTCATTGAGGTCATTGAGAAATGGAAGTCTGTTTAATCATGACAAATATATTTAGGGGGCCCTGTAATATAGACAACTATCTGCCACCAACCAAATGAAATAGCAAGGAATTTATTTGTTTTGTACTTTTTATTTACAATTTGGTGGCGTCCCTCCCAGGGGGGATATTTTATTGAGTTTGGAGGGTGAGATTGAAAACACTGGATTTTATAAATTTTGAATTTTTCTTACAATTAAAAACGCACCTGTTATTCAAAGACTGGCCCCCAGTGTCCAAGACCCCAATTTAGGTACCGATAAATAGTTTTCAGTTTTTGACTAATTTTAAAATAAATAATAATATAAATATATATTATATAATATATATTATATAATATATTTAATATATATTAATTATATGCGGGTGTGTTTTTTTTAATATTATATTTTTTACACAATGGTTTTAAATACAAATAGTGTTATAAAAAATATATTATATATTAAAAGGGGAGAGAGAGAGAAAAAAACATACATTTATTATTTATACATAAATGTTTTTTACAGTATATATTTTCTATACATAATAAGTATTAACAAAAGTGAGCCACCCTCACATTTTTGGAAATATTGTATTATAGGAAAATTGTTCACACGGCTTATTTTAGATCGCATTTCACACGATTTCGGGGCGTATGCACCTAATTGCGGGGAAATGCGCCCCAAGTACGGTAATCCATAGTTCTCATAAAAACAGGGTTTTACCCCCTTTCCCCGCTCTTACAATCGATCGTATTGTACGCAGGGGGGGGAATAAGTGAAAAGTCAATTACTTGCAGGATTATGCATCGTAGTAATGCTGTCTATGACCCCCCCCCCTCTCCCCGAGTACATCGTGTGAACAATCCATCTTTTCAGGGGGATAACACTGGGGAATGACATTTGATAAAATGTAAAGTTTCTTGGTCTCATGATGTCAAAATAGAACAGCATAATAGATGCCCTTTTTTAAAAACCAATTCAAATTGATTCCCAAATGTATTGGGGCGATTCAGGATCAAACCCCGGGGAAATTTTGCCAAAATCCTTGTTAGAGATCAGCAAGTTGTGCAAAAAGTACTAAAACACTGAAATTTGGGACATTGTTTTAAGGTCTCATTTTTTTTTTTTAAAAAAATTCAAAAAAATTTGTGTTCATCCTAAAATTTCAAAAAAAAACAAATTCCCTAATTTTTGTGAGTATTGTTATCTATTCATTTGGGATGATCCTATTTTTCATTTACATTTAAAAAAAGGAAAAAAAAAAAAAAAAAAACAATGTATGTCCTTTTAAAAAGAAAGTTTAGGAACATTTCCTAAACTGTTTTTTCTTAAAACCCATATCTATGGGAAAATGTTTTTTTGTTTACGAAGTGCTGGCCCCGCCCCTGCGGTCCGCCCCCCCGCCTGAGGTGCTTGTTAAGCTGAGGACAGCAAACAACTTTTCGTTGGGGGCCCGGGAAAAATAGAGACTGCCACTGAATGACCCCCCAGGGCTATAATAAAGTGTATGGAACTATGGCCAACTTCACCCATCTATCTATACAATGATTTCCCCAGAAATCATTTTTTACCCCCCTTTGTCAACCCCAGTATCATTTCCCTGCAAGGTCAAGTAGGGGCAAATAGTTCTGGGGGCACTGATACCCAGACCCTGAGGAAACAGATGACCCTTTAGAAAATCATGGTGATGGGATTGTAAAGGGGCCCTTTCCCCCATCCTCCTCTTTCCCCCTTTCCCTTTCCCCCAATCCACCTCTTTAGTATCTGGAAGAAAAACGCATACATCCTGAATTTTTAACATTTTTTTCTTTTTTGCCTTTCCCAAAAACCCTGCTTTTTTATTTTTAGGGCTACATAGAATAAAAAGCTTAGTTTTTGGGGACAGAAATTTTTTCTTTAATAGTTCTATTTACTGTACCAAATATACCGAGGAAAAAATATTCTTTGTGGGGCGAAATGGGGAAAAAATAAAATGCAATTGCCATTCGGGATTTTCCAAATTTTTTTAAAGTGTTCACCGGTGTTAAAATGACAGCATCTATATTATGCGGGTCAGTGCGATTGCAGTGATACCAAATGAAAACAGGTTATTTTTATTTTGCATTTCTATTTTTTGAGACCAATAACTTATTTATTTTCCCTCCTATGGACCTGACGGAGGACTCATTTTTTGTGGGTTGAAGTGCAGTTTTTAATGGTGCTATTTTGTACTGCATGCAACTTTTTTATCACTTTTCTCTATTCCATTTGTTTGGGGAAGCAGAGCAAATGGAAAATGGAATTTTGTCACTGGGCTCCTTTTTAACCCCTTAACCCCAAAATTGGAAATTAATTGTCATCATGCCGGTAAAAAGTTGGAGCATGCCACCACTTAGGGCCACTGTTGAAAAAATTGGCAAAATTTTTTTTGCCCCTAAACCAAACGGGCCCCCCCATTTATATGTGCCTGAAAAAAAAGAAAGGGGAGTCTGGTTTGCTATGGGCAACAAAATGAATTTTTAAACCTAGACAGTTTTTATACATTGGGCCCCAAGAGTCTAGAGAGTGAAAGGCTGCTGAGTAAGGCAATGTTCACACGGCTTATTGCCGACGTAATTGCGGGGACGGATTTCGCCGGCCCCATAGACGTTCATTATTCACGGTGCGTACACGCCATAAATTAATGTCAGTCAATTTCCTCCCCCCTCGCTAATTCTCCGAGCGGTGAGAAGAGACAGAATCCCAAAGTTCCTAGAGAACCTGTGATTACCCGTAATGACAGGACGGATTCCAGCCATACTTGCAGCGCAAATACGGCGAGCAGTACGGCTGGAATCAGTCCCACAATAAGCCGTGTGAACGAGGCCTAATAGACAAGTGTGGAATTGCCGGTGGAGCAATTGTGTTGTCAAGAAGTATAACACCCTACAAGTATTGAGCCATGAGTAAAGCCTGAGAGTCTCTCTGATTCCAAGCACCGGTTTACCACATCACCCGGCGAACCCACACTGGTGATTTTGCCTTCCACACATACCTGCTATACCACATTGGGGGCGGGACAGGTCTCAGCAGTTAAGTGACATGCCATGGTGCAAAATATACACCTCAAACACATATGTTAAACTATTACCCCATAGAAACCATGAACAATCTAACCCAATCTCATATACCAGTGCTGGCTGCCGTGGGGGGGGGGGGGGGGGGGGTATGGACACAGTCCCGACGCGTTGTATCGCGTTAGGCCTTCCACGAGGAAACATAAGTGGTTTTGGGTATATATTTTGTGTCACTTGAACTAGATTTATCTGATTACTATCACCCCTTACTATTGAACATGGTTTGATAAGTGGATATCATGAACAGTCTTATTACAATATTACATTTTGTTTTATTTGAATAAAATCTGCACCCATCCATATCTATTTAATTGGCTTCTGCATAACCCTGTTCAGTACAAATTGGTGTGTTTTTAAATAATTTTCACCTTTATTATGTATTATTTAATAAAGGTAATTTGTTTTAGTCAGTATTTGTTTTGTGTAGTGATTGATGGCTGTGTGTTGAGTTATTTTGAGGACACATCAAATCGACACTGTTATACAAGCAGTACACTGACTACATTTTATGAAAGTGTCACTCCTTCAGTGTTGTCCCATGAAAAGATACAATACAATATTTATAAAAATGTGAGGGGTGCACTTACTTTTGTGAGATACTGTGTAAATATTTGTATACTTATATAAAACTTTAGAGGCATAGTATAAAGATTGATAGGTAGATAGGTAGAACCTATAAAGTTTTTAGTCATAGAAAACCCCTCCATAAACTCCAGATCTTCAGTATTGTTCTCTGAAAAGATATAATGCAAGATTTACAGAAATGTGAAAGGTGTACTCACTTTTGTGATATACTGAATCTATCTATTAGTCAATCTATTATTCTGTCTGTTACGCTCTACCTCTCACTTTATCATATGTCTATCTGTTACACTCTGTCATTCTCTCTACCAATCTGTCTCTCTATCAACTGCTTTATCTGTATGTCTCTTTCTTTACCTATCTGTTTCTCTTTACCTATCTCTCTCTACTGCTGTCTGTCCATCTATCTATGTGACCTCTTAATTTACAGGGCAAAAGTTTGCAAAAATATCTTTAGTATCACACCAAAACCTTCATCTAAAACTTGCTTACTGTGCTATGTGAAATTTACAACTGTCTTCACTATTCAAGGCAATGTAGGATGATTCTTGTAAGGTAGGAAGCAATTCTCCGACTGTGCTTTTGTTGTAAGAGAAGAAACATTACCTCTTGGTTCCATTCCAGATTCTATTAGTCGTCTTTAAGCACTGGAAGCCAACTGGGTCAGTTTGTACCAAATGTGAGCTGGTTTTGTAGCTTGTATAAAAGACTATTAAGATCTAAGCACTGACTTATGAATATATGTCATTCCCACTCGCTGGAAGTGATCCAGATTGTTCTTGAAAGGAGAATAAAATCTGATGTTTCTGTACATTCATTATTTGACAGAAACATTGCATTGCCGTGAATGGAAACATTTGAATCGTTTAATTTTCTTCATAAGCTTGTGAAAAAATCTTGAATTGCTTATCCACACTTCTTTGTATTGAATGTATTATACTTTATTCAGAACTCCATAATGCAGCCACATTTTAGTGTCTGCAAATCCCAACCTGACCACCAGTCTAGTGACCCACACTAACAGCATCAAAGGGATCAACAATGCTGTTAGTTCTGGCTATTAGACTCCCCACTGGGCAGGATAATGCGGACATAATATGGATGTTAAAATGCTTTAAGCTGCTCCAAGGAAAAAACTCATTAAAACCATATACTACAGTACATGGTATTACATAGAGTGCCTTGTAAAACGGTATTACACAACAATGAATTAGAAATGTGCGGCAGGTTCCCGGTAGTGACATGGGTCTTGGTAGAGTACAATTGGTTGAAGATGGGTCAGCACCTTGGAAATGATCCCTTGATGGGCTCAGGTCTAAGTGGACTGCTATTCTTTGACTGTTATTGTTCTAAAATAATTTTTGTTGTTTCTATAATGTTACAATTTCCATTTGCATCTTTTCAAGTTTCTAAATGTACATAAACACCAAGATAAATGATGTACAACAGGTTTCCAATAAAAAAACAACAATATGCGCTCATTAGCTCACCCATATATCGCCAGCATCCGGATTGTCAATGCCAACATCTCGCCTGGAGCAAGCGGTGTAGTCAGTCCTTTGCAAAAGTAGTAGATGATGCGTTCCAGACCAAATCCTTTAAGCAATATCAGAAATTTTTGAAAATAATGCTAAAATACAAAGATCCAAAATTTATGGCATCTCCCCACAAAAATAAGATGATGCACACGATTTACGCGTTTCGGGCAATTACATGCCCTTACTCATAATACGTATGCTTGATTACACAAAACAAACCTACCTGTGTGCCGCCCGGTGAACGCGCTACGCTGACTTCCGGGAACAAAGGAAAACCCGGAAGTACGTCACACGCCTGCGCAGAAAAGGAAAAGCATACCACTAATGGCAAAGAAAATATGAGCATGCGCAAGAAGGCGCGTGTGGTCCATGAAGTAACTGAATGAATATACTCCACTTGCATTAACAACCAGGCCTTTATTTTCACATATGTTTGTTCCTCCCCACCTTCCCAAGCCATAGCATATACTTGGAAACTGATAAAAAAAATTCTAAGTGGGACAAAATGTGAAAAAAAATATGACATGTTTACGGTGGTTTTGTTTTTATGGCGTTCAATCTTCGGTACAAATGATGTATTATACAGGATGAGACAAATCTGGCAATACCAAACATATACAGTTTTCGTTATGTTTTGGTACCGTAAAAAAAATCCAAACATTTTCTATTCTTCAAATTTTTGCCGCAGCATAATCAGACAGGGCTAGAGGTAGGTAGGCAGTGCCCCAGGTAAGTAGGTAAACAGGGCCGCAGGTAAGTAGTTAGCCAATTCCCTAGGTAGATAAACAGGCAAGGCCCCAGGTAGTTAGGTAGGTAGGCCCAGAAGGTATATAGTTAGGGTGGTAGGTTCCAGGTTTGTAGGGTGGCAGTCCCCTGACAGGTAGGTTGGAAGGCCCCTGGCAGGTAGGGTGGTGGGCCCCATGTAGATTGGCCCCATTATTTTCTTGGTAGGTCCAGGTACAAACTAAGCCCCAGTGGGGTGGGGTACAGGCCCCATTTTGTGGCCATTACGGAATAAATAAAAAAATAAACTCCTCCCCATTCCCCCAATGAGCAGCAGGCTGACTCCTCCAAGTGAAGCCCACTGCGGTCGAGATGATAATATGACCTCATCATGCCAGAGTCAGAACACAAGGTGGACATATGGTAAGCCTAAGGCTTGATAGACTAATTAGGGAGGAAGGGAGGAGGTGGCTCTCTGCCTGGCTACAAGCTTTAATGGTTTGCACATCCAAACAATTAAGTAAACAGTTCAGACCGAGGGTTCAAGGACATTTGCCCTTGATACTCGGGATATGCCTCCAAATTTTCAACAAGGGCTTTTGGGGTTCGGGTATGCTATTTTTACCCACCAGCCCCCCTGGGTGATATTTTTACCATATTGCCAACCCCCCGTTTTTGGCGGGCACCCCGCTATGGGGGCCGGGGTCCCCCCCCCCACCCCACTTGAGTTCTCAACCCCCCGCAGCGAAGACTGCCGGGGGTTAAATGTTAAGGAGGGACAGGTTACGTCCCTGCACGCCCGAACCACCATCCTCGGGGGCCCCACCCGGGGAATGCCTCTACTTCCTAGGAACACTTTGGGGCAGGGGCCCCCCCACTTTCGGGAAATCTCAACGGGGGGCCCACCGCCCCCCCTCGGCTGACAAATGGAACCAACAGCAAGACGGTGGGAAAGCGAGAGGGGGGTGGGATGAGATGTGTGAGGGGAGGAGTGTGCATGCTTCGTGGTGAGGGGAAGGGGGGTACAATTCCAAATGGTGTAGGGAGGAGGGTGCAGCTTTATTTGTTGGGGGGGGGGTTGTGCATGCTTCAGTGGTGAGGGGGAGGGGTTTGCATTCTTCATGTGTGGCAGGGGAGGTGGGTGGCAGATTATGTGTAGGGGGAGAGTGTGCATGCTTCAGTGGGTAGGGGAGGGTGGCAGCTTCATTGTTGAGGGAGGATGTTCATGCTTCATTGTGTGTAGGGGATGGGGGTTTTCACTTTAGTGGTGTAAGGGGAGGATTGCATGCTTCGGGGTGGTGAGGGGGGGAGGTGCATGCTTCATTGTGTGCAGGGAGGAGGTGCATCTCATGTGTTTGGGGGGGATGGGTTACATCTCAGGTGTTTAAGGGGAGGGGTGTGCATGCTTCAGTGGGGGAGGGGGGAAAATGGCTGCTTCATGTGTGTGCAGGGAGGGGTGTGCATGCTTCAGTGTGTGGAGGGGGGGGGGGGACATGCTTCAGGTTTTTTGTAGGGGAGGGGTGTCATGCTTCAGGGTTTTTGTGCAGGGAGGGGTGTGCATGCTTCAATGTTGTGAGGGGAGGGTGTGCATGCTTTAGGGGGGTGTGGGGGGGGGAGTTTGGGGATGCTTCATGTGTGTGAGGGGGATGGGGTGCATGCTTTAGTTTTTGGGGTAAGGGGAGGGGTTGCATGCTTCGTGGTGTGCAGGGGGGGAGGTGCTGCTTCAGTGTGTGTGAGGGGGGGGTGTACATCTTCAGTGGTGTAAGGGGGGAGTGTGCAGCTTTAGTGGTTTTTAGGGGAGGAGTGTGCATGCTTCAGTGGTGTGCAGGGGAGGAGGTGATGCTCAGTGTTGTTTTGGGAGGGGTGGCAATCTTCAGTGTTTTTAGGGGGGGGTGTGCATGCTTTATTTTGTGTGAGGGAGGAGGTGCTGCTTAAATTTTTTAGGGGAGGAAATGGCATCTTAGGTTTTTGGGGGGGAGGGGTACATCCCGTGTTGTGCGGGGGAGGTGTTCATGCTTCAGTGTGTGGCGGGGTGGGTTGCATGCTTCATGGTGTGGGGGATGGGGTGCATGCTTCATGTGTTGCGGGGATTGGGTGTGCATGCTTCGGTGTGTCGGGGGAGGTGTCTCTTCAGTGTTGTGCGGGGGGTGGGGGTGCATGCTTCAGTGTGTGGCGGGGGATGGTGTGGGGCTTCAGTGTGGTTGCGGGGGATGGGGTGCTGCTTCAGTGTTGTGCCAGGGGTGTTTGGTCATGTGATGGGTGTGTTTTGTGTATTTCATATGTGTGCGAGGGGTGTGGTGAAAATTCATTTTAAGTGAGGAGTGGTTTGTGGTTTGAGGAGTTGTGTGTGTTTTTGGGCGTGGGGGAGGGGTAGGTGTATGTTTTGCAGTGTGTGGGAGGGTGTGTGTTTGAATGTGCAAGGGGTAGGGGGTTCCCCTTTTCTTCTGTCCCTTGCTCCGTCTCTTGGCCCCGCATCTGCTTTGGTGGGTACGAGGGGAGTAACAGGCCCAAGGAAGGACCCGGATTCCTATGGGGGACACTCCACCCCCAAAGGGGCACCCAGTATTCCTATCACAGGGGCCGTTTCCAGGGCAGCAGGCGGACGACCCCCGGGGGTCCCACCCGCTCACCCAAGGGGGGGGCCGCGGCGGGCCCCCTCTGCCCCCTGGAGGGGCAACCCCCGACTCTCCGGTTTTTTTTTCAGAGCCCAGCTGCCCCGACAGGGGAGGAGGGGGGATGGATCGTTCCCGCCGACTCCTCCCCGTATCTGCTCGCAGGGGGGCCCCGGCTTTCACCACGCACCCGCGACGCTCGCCCCTCGGCGGCAAGGACTCTGCCGCCGAGGGATCCCTGGGAGCTGCGTGCACGTAAGCAGCGTGATGAGCACGCTCTTACACACCAGGAGCTCGGGCCGGGACGAGCGGACCGAGGTGATACTTATTTTTGTTATTTTATAATTACTTACAGGGGGAATCTACTGGCTACAGGGGGGGCATCACTGGCTACAGAGGGGGGGGGGATACTGGCTTACAGGGGGGCATCACTGGCTACAATGGGGGCATCACTGGCTACAGGGGGGGATCACTGGCTACAGGGGGACATCACTGGCTACAGGGGGCATCACTGGCTACAGAGGGGCATCACTGGCTACAGAGGGGCAATCTACTGGGTACAGGTGGCACTATTGGCTACAGGGGGCATCTACTGGCTACAGGGGGCAATTACTGGCTACAGGGGGCATTACTGGCTCTAAGGGGGCAAACACTGGCTACAAGGGGGGCATCTCTGGCTACAAGGGGGGGGGGGCATTACTGGCACAGGGGAATCTACTGGCTACAAGGGGGCTTAAATGGCACAAGGGGGGCATCACTGGCTACAAGGGAGAGCATCACTGGCTACTGGGACATCTACTGGCTACTGGGGCATCACTGGATACAGGGGCATCACGGGACAGGGGGCTACTACGTGGCTACAGGGGGCCTAGTACATGGGTACCATATGAGGTGCTATAGATTGTGGATTTGTATAGAGATAGAAATGGTAGAGAAGTGCTGATAAATTTAGAGTCTTAAGTTATTTGTTTTTTTTAAATTTTACAGTGAAGAGTCGGAATAGTTCTTCATCGGTCTGGAAAAGATGGAAAAGAAGAAGAGAAAAGACCAACTCTTCAGAGACTTTTCCTGTAAGTCACTAGAATAACTTTACTGTAATCATTTATATGTCTGCAGAGCGTGGTGTACACTGGGTTTTCCATCATTGTATGGTCACTGTATGCTGGTAATATAGGTTTTAGTACAATGGTTTGTATTCAGTAATTTTCAGTTTGTATTATTAAGTTACTATGTGCTGGTGTTATGTGGTCATGGTGTTGTGGTATTATTCGGTCACTGTGTGCTGGTGATATGTGGTCTTAGTGGTCTTGGGATTCTGGTTGGTGTAGCGGTGTTATTTGGTAATTGTATGAGTATTACTTAGTAGTTAAAACGCAGCACATTGTGGTAAAGCTTTTTGTATATTTTGTCTTTGGTTTATCGTGATGCAATGTGTTGCACTGTGGCGCCATATGTTCCGGGGGAGGGGGGGACTTCTTCACCTCGCCCTGAGTGAAATTTAGCCTAGGAACGGCCCTGCCTATCATGGAAAGCTGGCTGTTACCTGTGGGCGATGGGTGTCACCATCTTTCCTGGATCCTGGATAGAGTATCCAGCCCATATGTATGTATGTAATGTTTATTTACAGGCTCCCATTTGGACTACGTCGGATTCAGTGGAATACGTCGGATCAACCTTGGATCTATTTTTTTTCTAATAAAATGGTTAAAGAGGGCTGGTGTCGGGGAGTGTTTATTTAAATAAAAGTTTTTTTTCGTGAAATTTGTTTGTGTTTTTTTTCCATACAATTCCAGTGATAGTAGTGGAGGTATCTGACAGATGCCTCTTCATTACTATTGCTCAGGCTTGGTGTCAGCCAGTGGTGTTTCTTGTTGCCCAAGGCTGACACTAACCCTGTGTCACTATTACCCCAGTAGCCAACACACCAGGGGTACTGGGAAGAGCCGGTAACCCTCAGAAGTGGACCCTCCAATGTGATGGTCCGCTTCTGGAGCAGTGGCAGGCTGGTATTTTTAGAATGGGAGGAGACCAGTAGCGATGGTTCTTGCCATTCTGATAGTATCAGGCTGCTGCTGTTGGTTTTACCCTGGCTGGTTATGAAAATTGAGGGGGGACCCCGTATAGTTTTTTTTCTGTAAATGTATTTATTTAATGAAAATCTGCACACGGGCATCCACTGTAATGATTACAAGAGGTGCCCAGTTTAGGATTCTCAATAAATAAATTATATTTGTAAAAAAAATATGACATGGGGTACCCTCCATTTTCCATAACCAGCCAAGGTAAAACCAACAGCTGCAGCCTGCTAATATCAGAATGGGAAGGTCCATTAACACTGGTCCCTTCTCATTCTAAAAATATCAGGCCGCAGCCGCCCCAGAAGCGGACCATCACATTAGAGGGTCCACTTCTGACGCTTACTGGCTTTTCCCAGTACCCTGGTGCTTTAGGTACTGGGGCAATAGTGACACGGGGTTAGTGTCAGACTAGGGATGACAAAAACTACTGCTGGCTGACACCAAGCCTGAGCGCTAGTAATGGAGAGGTGTCTGTCAGATACCGTCATTACTAAAACTGAAATTAAATGTAAAAAAATAACATAAACACAAATTACACAAAAAACTTTTATATAAATAAACACTCCCCGACATCAGCCCTCTTTCAACCATTTTATTAAAGAAACAATCCAACGTTGGTCCAACATAATCCAATGAATCCGACAAAAGTCCAAAGGGAAAACCTGTATGAATATAAAAAAAAAAAAAAAAATGACAGACAAAACCCACCCTCACCCCCTGAGATCATTCCTGCAACTGATCTTCTGGGGGGTCATGGTACGGGGCCAAAACCCGCACAATAGATTCTGGGGGGCGGCCACTACCATCCCATAACCTCCCCCATCACCCCAGTTCTTGTACAGAGGGGGCTACAGGTAGGAAAATGCGAAAAAAAAAAAAGAATTCTAACGGTTTGTGAGGTAAAGTTGCGGGACGAGTCAGGCGGGGAAGAATCATCCGACGGATGGGGAAGAAAAAAAAAGTAACAAATTTCCGGGCACGGAGATGTTCCCCGGGGGTCCCTAAATTTCCCGCACGTAATCACCTAAGTGTCCGCAGACCTGTGTACACTGGTATCAAACCCCTGTATAATCACTGATGTGGAAAAAATTGATTGTAATATAATGGTTTTCGGGGGTAGGCACAGTTTGGCAGTACTCCAGCTCTCTTGGATGCTAACAGCAATCCAAAGTCCCCCGAAAGCGGGGGACCCAAAACCCCAATTTACTTTTTCCAAGTCAAACAGCAGCAAAGGTGTGGCTTTTTTTAAAGGGGGTGTGGTTCACCAACAAGAGAGGGGCATGGTTATGCAAATTTTTACCTTGGCGCCATCAAATTTCCCACTTTCCTACTTTCAAAAGTTGCAATATGAGTTTTTTAAACCCGGTTTCTGATTCACAGGGTTTTCGCTGTCCCGGATTTCCAGATTTTAATGGACCTCCCTCCCAAAAACTAAACGGGAAAAAACTGAATTCATTACTTCCCACCGTCCCACCCATCCTCCACCTGACCTCTATCACGTTAATTGCTACACTCTCTCACCAGCACCACAGGCCGCTGCCTTGGGATAACTTACTCCAACTGTCCTTCAAAAGCACATCCAAACCCCATCTCCTTTCACCTCCACCAAAAAAAAATTTCCCGAATCCGCTCATTCTTAACCTGAAAGCACAAAAATGCTTGTCCATGGGGTCTCGTCATCTCCCCCTCACTATGCAACATCCTTCCGTGGCCTCCCGTCACACCCTCGCTCCCCTTTCCAAACCATCCTTAACTCGCTCCCTCGATTCCCCCTCTCCCTCGCTACTCTCCTGCCTCTCCCCTCTGCCAAAACCCTTCACTGGGTACCCCTTTCCCAGCGAATCCTTTCAAGCTAGCAACTTTTGACCACAAGCCCCATAAACCCCTCCCCTTCATACTCTCGCCTTAATCTCTAAATACCTCCCCTCACGAACCCTTTGGCTTTCCCCCAAACTTTGGGGAAATCACTGCCCCACACCCCAGACTCTCCCCCTCTCTCACCACCAAAAGGTAACCTGAAAACCGACCTCTTCAGGATTGCCTATAACCAACATTAACCGTGTTGCACTCCTCCGCCCCACAAACATGTCTGCCCCTCACCTTCTGTCTCTTCACCTCTTCCCTGTAGATTGTAAGCCCTCGCGGGCAGGGACCTCTCTCCCTCTGTACCAGTTGTTAGTCACTTATTGTCACTTTGTAATTGTTTGACCAATGTTATTTATGTACCTGCCTGAAATGTACAGTGCCCTGGAATCAAGGGCGCTCCAAAATAAATGATAAAAATAAATGATAATAATAAATATGGACTGGATGTCACTGATGACATTGCTGTCCCACTTTGTACCAGGGGTCTTCTGATCTCAGCTGTCTTTTTCTCACTGGAACTCCCAGGAATCACACAGCTCACTCTCTCCACAGCCTGAGCAGTCAAACAATAGGTGTCTCCATGGTCCCAGTTCCTGACAAACTCAGCAGGCCTAGCCATCAGTCTTAGCTTAGCTGTCCTAAAGTCCAGCCACTGTTCCAATGGCATCTCGTCACACAGATCTGTAACTCACACTCGCTTGTCTCAAATTCTATTACTTCGTCTCAAAAATCACCATACACACCATTTATAGCTCAACAAGGGACTTCCCATAATAACCTCTGCTCTCCACCTAATGACCTCATGGCGCCCAGGAGCAAACACAGTATTTACATCAGCATAAATCATATTACATTACTCTGCAGCACCTCTAGTACAGTTGAGGCAAAAATAACAGTAAGGTCTGGTACACATCTGTGGCAGAGAAACCATTTGGAGCCTCTGATGCAGATTTCATTAAAAATGTTGGAAAAAATAACACAGCATGCAGCTCTATTTTCTTAGTTAAAATGATGGACAGCATGACAGAAATCCAATGGACCAGGTGCTATTGGTGTCCATCATGTAACAGATCCTCTGCGATGTAGGACAGGATAGTGGTGACTTCCTTGTAACATAGGGCAGAACAAAAAAAACAGAGCAGAAGCGGTAACATGTGTAGGGCTCCTGCTGTACAGGCATTTGTCAGGCTGCCCCAGAGGAAACCCACGCGAAACGCGCGTCGGGACTGTGTCCATGCACGGCAGCCATCACAGGTATTTAAGATTGGGTTAGATTGTTCATGGTTTCTATGGGGTAATAATTCAACATACGTGTTTGGGGTGTATATTTTGTATCACTTGATTTACCTGATTACTATCACCCCTTACTATTGAACATGGTTTGATAATTGGATATCATGAACAGTCTCATTGCAATATTACATTTTGTTTTATTTGAATGAAATCTGCACCCATCCATATCTATTTAATTGGCTTCTGTGTAACCCTGTTCAGTTACTAATTGGTGTGTTTTTAAATATTTTCACTTTTTATTTACTATTTAATAAAGGTAATTCTTTTTAGTCAGTATTTGTTTTGTGTAGTGCAACAATAATTAATTTAGTAAGGTTATCTCATTTCTATTGAATTCAGGAGAAAAAAAGGACTATAAAATGAGCAACATTTTACTATGTTCTCACTGATTAGGCCTCAGTAGACAACATTTGGAGAGCTTGACTTAGACTGTTCAGTGTTGGAGACCATAAAGTGACTTCATAAGCATGTACTACTTATATTTGAGCAAAATGGTTACTGTCCTAAAATACTACCACAAAAAGTTAGGGATATTTGGCTTTTGGCTGAATTTTCAGGATGAACATAAAATTTCTTGATTTTTTTTTTTTTATGAACTAAATGGTACCATCTCTTACATTTAGAATGCGCATGTCCAACTGTCCAGTGTTTCAGTACTTATTGCACATCTTGCTGATTTCTAACAAGGAGCTTATTGGCAAAATTCACAACAGATGTTTGATCGCTGAATCGCCCAATACATTTAGGAGATCAATTTGAATTAAGATTTAAACAGTTCTGCTGATGACACTCTGTAACACTCTAAGCTCAGTGGCTACTTCGGTCTGAGTGCATCCTGCATGAAGCCTCGCAATGGTGAGGTACTATTGGTTAATTGTAAGGTGTTGTCTTGGTCTCATGTGGCGACATGTATGAACAGGGCTGTGCCAAAATTCTGGCCTCAAAAAGCTGTTGTAGACAAGTTCTATAGATGTATGAACAGGTGCACTCCAAACTTTGGGGCGTGTCGCACCACATTAGTAGAAGTAGACACATTTATGATTCTTTCATGCCAAAACTTTGGCGCAGAACAGTTAGAACATCCAGACCAAGTTAAAGATGGTGCCTGAGCCTGAGTTGTCGTATGGGCACTAGACTGCAGCTGTATGTATAACCTGCAGAAGAACAGGTTCATACAATCTGGCGCATTCTATACTACCTTAAAGCGATTTAGACATGGTCTAGCAGTTCCAGAATTCATACATGTCGTCCATGATGTCAAAATGTCGATGAAGAGGACTGTTTAAATCAAAATTCAAATTGATCCCATAAATTTATTGAGGGATCAAACACCTGGTGTGAATTTTGCCATTAAGCTCTCTGTTAGAGAACAGCAAGATGTGCAAAAAGTACTGAAACAATGAACAGTATATACACTCACCGGCCACTTTATTAGGTACCCCTGTCCAACTGCTCGTTAACACTTAATTTCTAATCAGCCAATCACATGGCGGCAACTCAGTGCATTTGGCATGTAGACATGGTCAAGACAATCCCCTGCAGTTAAAAATGAGCATCAGTATGGGGAGAAAGGGATTTGAGTGTCTTTGAACGTGGCAGGGTTTTGTTGGTGCCAAAAGGGGCTGGTCTGAGTATTTCAGAAACTGCTGATCTCCTGGGATTTTTACGCACAACCATTTTAAGGGTTTACAGAGAATGGTCCGAAAAAGAAAAACCATCCAGTGAGCGGCCGCCCTGTGGGCGGAAATCCCTTGTTGATCCCAGAGGTCAAAGGAGAATGGGCAGACTGGTTCGAGCTGATTAGAAAGGCAAAGTGACATCAAATAGCCACCCGTTACAACCAAGGTAGGCAGAAGGGGCATCTCTGAACGCACAGTAAAGGCGAACTTTGAGGCAGATGGCTTCAGCAGCAGAAGACCAC
The DNA here is from genome assembly GCA_025379985.1 of Phyllomedusa bahiana. NCBI lineage: Eukaryota > Metazoa > Chordata > Amphibia > Anura > Hylidae > Phyllomedusa > Phyllomedusa bahiana. The sequence goes on along the minus strand of JAODAL010010683.1, from coordinate 88,059 downwards.
ACCGGGTGCCCCTCCTTTCAAGCTAAAAACAGGAAAATGAGGCTCCCAATTGCCCAAGCTCATCGAAATAGGACCGTAGAAGATTGGGAAAAAGTTGCCGGGTCTGATGAGTCTCGATTTCTGCTGCGACATTGGATGGTAGGGTCAGAATTTGGCGTCAACAAACATGAAAGCATGGATCCATCCCGCCCTTTTATCAACGGTTCAGGCTGGTGGTGGTGGTGTCATGGTGTGGGAAATATTTTCTTGGGACCTCTTTGGGCCCCTTGGTACCAATTGAGCATCGTTGCAAACACCTTGTGGAATCTATGCCACGAAGAATTGAGGCAGTTCTGAAGGCCAAAGGGGGTGCAACCCGTTACTAGCATGGTGTACCTAATAAAGTGGCCGATGAGTGTATGTGATATCTTGACCAGTAGGGGGCTTCACAAGGCTTCCAGCCACCATGTAAACTGGTTGGGACCCCGCAATTTCACTGCAGGGGTCCCGATTGAATTGAGAAACTGTGCGTGGTATTGTTTCTCATTCATTCAGACGCCGCGGCTGTGTTCCCCGTGGCGCCTAAGGGGTTAAACAGCATGAAATGGAGCTCCATTCCGCGCTGTTACTGGCAGGTGTCAGCTGCAATTAGCAGCCGGCACCCTCCGCCTATGACATCATGTCGCCTGTGCCAGAAGAGGGAGAGCCTTGGAGTCGGAGCAGCTGGGGAGAGAGGTAAGTACTTGTATTTTTAATTTTTTTAAAAAACCTTCCTATACATACCTATACCTGCCTATCGGGGACATATACCTGCCTCTACCTGCCTATGGGGGACATATACCTGCCTCTACCTGCCTATGGGGGACATATACCTGCCTATACCTGCCTATGGGGGACATTTAACTGCCTATACCTGCCTATGTAATTTTATCGTTATCCATTTTTATTTTTAAAATTTACCAGTAGCCACTGCATTTTCCACCCTAGGCTTATACTTGAGTTGGTTTAGCACTCACTTGGCTGGAAAAAAAAAATTCCGCCATATTTTTTGGGTTTCATTTTTACAGCTGTATGGTATAATTGACATTATAATTTTACTATGCGGATTGGTACAATTATTATTAATTGTATATACTGTATGTACTCGAGTATAAGCAGAGTTTTTCAGCACAAAAAATGTGCTGAAAAAGCCGCCCACGTCTTATACTCGAGCCACTGTCGGCGTCCGGGTGCTGCCAAGGCCCGGGCGCCAGCAGGGATAGTTCAGGCTGTATGCAACTCCTCTGGGAGCACATACAGCTGAATCTGAAGTCAACCCACAGCGTCTGGGCGCTGGCCTGGCCTTCCAAGTATCCGGCACAGGCGGCGTGACTGTCATCACGCTACCTGCACGTCCTGATGACATCGCGCCATCTGTGCCAGAAGACAGAGAGACTCGGAGTTGGAGCAGCGGGGGAGAGAGGTAAGTACTTGTTTTTTTTTAAAACCCTTCCTATACCTGCCTATACCTGCCTATGGGGACATATACCTGCCTCTACCTGCCTATGGGGGATATATACCTGCCTATGGAGGACATATACCTCCCTATACTTGCCTATACCTGCCTATGAGGGACATTAAACTGCCTATACCTGCCTATGTAATTTTATTGGTATCCATTTTTATTTTTGAAATTCACCAGTAGCCGCTGCATTTTCAGCCCTAGGCTTATACTTGAGTCAATACGTTTTCCCATTTTTTTGTGGCAAAAGTAGGTGCCTCGGCTTATATTCGGGTCGACTTATACTCAAGTATATACGGTATTTTTTTATGTTTTACTACTTTTACAAAATAGAAAAGCTCCCAAAGTATTAGAACAGGTGAAACCTTCCAGAAGGCACCTCATTTTGGATTTAACATGCCTCAGGGAACTCATCTAAGGGTGTATTGTGTATTTCAGGCCCACAGGTGTTCCACAGTTTGTTTAACACTCACTGGCCTGTAAAAAAAAATAAAAAATTCCGCCATTGTGTTTTGGGTTTTAGCTGTATGGTATAAATGACATAATATTTTTACTATATGTTTTCACAGTTTTTTGTGGCAAAAGTAGGTGCCTTGGCTTATATTCGGGTCGGCTTATACTCGAGTATATACGGTAGTTTTTTATGTTTTACTGCTTTTACAAAATAGAAATGTGTTTGTAAAAAATTGCATTTTTATGTTGTCATAGTCTGAAAGCTATAACTTTTTAATTTTTCTGTGTACGGAACTGTTTAAGGGCATGTTTCTTGCAAGATGAGTTGACATTTTAGTGTTCAAATGACGCTTTGATCACTTTTGTCAATGATTTTGGGAGATGGAATTAACAAAATACAATAATCCTGTTAGTGTTTTTTATTTTTATTTTTTATGGCCTTCACTGTGCGGTATAAATAACATGCTAACTTTACTCAGCAGGTCGATATGATTACAGCGATGCCAAATTTGTTTATTTTTTGTTTTACTGCTTTTACACAATAAAAACACATTTATTTAAAAAGAAAGCACAGTTTTGCATTGTTATAGTCTGAGCCATAACGTTTTGATTTTTTTGTTTACAGATGAGTTGAGATTTTAATTGGCAAATGAATTTTTGGTCACCTTTTAATCTGTTTTTTGGGAGGTGAAGAAAATACAGCAATTCTGATAGCTTTTTATTATTTAAAGTGCCCACTGTGCAGCATACATGACATGTTAGTATTAAGTGTTTTTATTGTGTAAAACAATGTTAATGCACTGGTATATTCTGATAGCCATACCTTTTTGATTTTTCCATATACAAAGCTGTGTAAGGACTTTTTTTGAGCGATTAAGTGACATTTTTTTACCTAATTTATTCTGCAGGTTAAATAACATGACAAATTTATAGGCTGGATAGTTAAACACGCAGCAATACCAAATATGTATACTTTTATTTTTTTGGGGGGTAATTGATGTATTACTTACACTTTGGGCCACATGTATGAAAACTGACTAGGTCTAAAACTCACTTTGTTGCCCATAGTTACCAGTGTGCCCCCCTCATTTCTTATGGAAAAATAAGACGGGCAATCTGATTGGTTGCTATGGGCAACAAAGTGAGTTTTAGACCTAGACAGTATTCATACATGTGGCCCTTTATTTTAATTATTTTACTTGTCCCGATAGGGGACTTGACTCTACGATCTTCAGATTGCTGTACTAATACAGTAGTATGACTTATACATGGCTGGGTGTGGTGACATCAGAGTTAACAAAGGCTACCGAGTCGTCATGGCCTGTGATCAGGACGTGGGGTACGATGGGGACAACTGTAATTTAGGGCAATTTGCGGGAACCCCTTCTCAACTATGATGTAAATTTATGTCAAATGTCAGGAAGGGGTTAAATTACAAAGTAAAAAATATAAGGGCTGACATGATGGACAATGGGGTCTTTTTCTGCTGTGAATCAACTATGTTTCTATGACAATGACACTATGAATAAAAATATATTTCATATAGAATTTGCAACTTCTGCTCCAGAGCTATCCAAAAATGTTTGCATGTATATCTGACATAAAACATTATTCAAAAACTGTGGGAACAGATTGTGCTCCACCTATACCTCAATGACTTCACTGGAGATGTAAGTGCTTTATGCAAGAATGTGACAAGCTGCTGTCGTGTAGCTCAAAAAGAGGCAGAAATAATGAAGCCAGCAGGGAATGGGGTTATTAAGAATGCTTTCACTTACATGGGATTTGCACGTTTTAATAATTTCAGGCATTGCTCTTCTTGAATGTAAATGAAAAGCAGAAGAGTCCAATACAAAATATTCACAAAATAGAGACTTCAACAAATTGCCTTAAGAAAGAAATCACTCCAGTGATCCCAAAAGAAGAAGTGACAAAACCTCCATAATTAATAAGGATTCCATATAACTCCTGAACTGCAGCTTCAGCTCAGTAATGGTCTTACGTTCCTTGATCCAATTCCAAGCCATGACCTACATGTGGCTTATGGAGGCTTGTATTTTGGGCAATTCTAAATCTCAGATTGGGGACTTCATTAAAAAATATAGTGTCTTAGTTTAAAGTTTTAAAACATGAAGGTCTCCCTTGAAGGTCTAGAACTGGAGTATTGAAAATGTCCAATTTGTCATCACAATGCCTCACGTTGACAGAGCATTCTATTTATATTCTGCATGACTGGGTTAGGGAATATAGTATACCTATTATAACACTCGTCACCCAGATTTATGTCCCTGAGTTTTCTCATTTATGGTGGATATACATAAGCGGGGCCATCTTAATGATTTCTGAATGCAACAACCCAGACAGGAGCCTGAAAGAGGATGGGAGTTTTAGAATCTACCAATTCTCCCTTACTCCCAGGGCTGGCACAATTGTAAAAGGATGGGGGAGGATTAGAGGGGTGACTATGGCGGCATCCCAACAGCATCCGCCCGTTGCCCGTAGAAACCACCCTTTACCCAGGTTCTTTAAGTATTGCGGTAATTAACTTCAGACACACAACAATGTTTCCGGGTATGTGAGACGTTTACTTCGGTTCTCCAGTAGTTTAGCTTGAAATCCACTTGGGTTGTTGGCAAGTCAGCATTCAGCCACATCAGCAATTGCACAGTCACGGATAGGTCCTCTTTAACCTTTTTCACTGCAGGGTATCTGCTGTTTTTGCGTAGCTGCTTAGCGGCTCGTTCCTTTCTCACCCGGACCTCCTGATGCTTCTTAGAGGTAAAGAACTTTCTCCGGCCTTAACTTTGTACATTCTCCTCCGGATAGTGGACAACCTTTTTACTATCCAGAGGAATCTTCCTCCCCTCATGTCCTCCGATCTCCTCCTCCTTGAGGGGCGTACTCCTCTCCCTCCTCTGCTATCCCTTGAACTCTCCCACTGATAACTCTACCCACTGCAGCGCTGATTCCCTCAGCACCAGCTGGCCCCCGCTTCTCTCCAGCCCAGCCTCTCCCACAGAGCTCACTGATTGGCTGCCCAGCTCCTGCTAACTAAATACAAACACAGACTAAACCTCTGAACTATTAACCCCTCACCTGCTTTAACCAGGCCATCTAACTACCCAGTCTCCCATAGCAACCCGCTGTGCATAACGGTTCTAACACAAGTATAACTCTGTTCCTATATACCCTTACTCAGTGATGAGGGGGGCTGAACTGAACTATGATATTAGTAATGATGTTTCCCCTAGGACATACTCTGGACAGAAATGGATGCTCGCATCACTTCACTTACAAGGCAAGCTTCCCTTGGAAGTTTCTTCTGATATTCATACACACACTCCTTCTTCAGTTTCCAGGTCATCCAAATGGGCTGGTCTTATCATCAATCTCTCTACACTCATGGCTCTTCACCTTTACCTATATGCTATAGCAGGCTTGTACAACATATGGCTCGCAAGCCACATGTGGCCCGCCAAAGCTTTTCATGGAGGCCTGCATTGGCCCACAAATGGGCATGGTCTATGTAACCCTGCTGCGTAAACAAGCCTTCCCAGGTGGGCAGAGGGGTGGTCTTGTGCGGTAAGTCCCCCTCATTCTGCAATGTGTTACAGTGGAGACAGTTTCACTTGGTTGTAGTAAAGCTTTGTAATTTCATAATCTGTAAAACCACGTGGGAGGTAAGACCAAGCTGAAAGCCATGTGAAACTGCTGGAAGTATATAGGGAACCTTGACATGTAGTGTCGAATACTGAATTAAAAATTATTTCAATCAACCTATAGGGTATTGCATGCTAAAGCACTTATCAGCTATTCTTTGGAGAGCTAATGAATGTTAGATTCTTGAGGATATAGTCACAGAAGACTCCTCTCTTATCCCGGGAATTGGATGACACTATAATGGGTAAATACTTCTCCAGAGCTCTGTTTCATATTTTACCCTCATTCAAACTACAAATTGATCATCCAATGTACTCCAAACACCAGGAACCATTGCTGCCACCATTTATCAACTGCAGTAATGAAGTAATGCATTCCTGGTTCCCAGCTGGGCAAGGAGCCTGAGGACATCTCCTTACACTCCTTGCCATGAAGATCATCTTTAAGGAAGTTGACCAGATTAAAGCAGAAAGGAGGGCAGGACCTATATAATAGCAGATTCACAGAAATACGTGAGGTAATTCAGTCCCAATGCTTGTTGGTCTCCAGTTTATGCTTCTGGTCTGGCCCGACACCTATACACTATAGAAGAAATTATTCCAGGTTGCCTGGGATATAGAAATAATTCCTTGCTTGAATGGTCTGGATATTATGGCAATTTATGGAAGCTATTCTTATTGCTGAGGGCTGTTCATGCATTGTAGGATACAGAAGTTTGTGAACGGAATAGGCTCTGCTGTACAAAACATAGCATGGAGTGAAATATTTGTCTATGCTTTAATATATACCGCAGTCTCCTGCCTGTTTATCTGTACCATACATTACGGGCACCTCACCCACCATAGCATGCAGTTGAGGAACACACCACCATTTAAGAGTGCCTCGGAGAAATTTAAGAGGAATGCCATCTTCTCCCAAGCTCTGATTGGTTGCTATGGGCAACAAAGACAGTCTTACTGCTAGAAAGTTTTCATACATAAGGCCCATAATGTTTTCACTGGTACCAACTACGTTCTATCAGACATCTACAAGTCGCTAAAGTACTATTGTATTTTTGAGAAAAAGGGTGAAAATATTTAAGGCCTTAGTATACAAATGTAGAGTGCTTAAAGGGGTTGTCTCATTACATTGATTCATCTTGCCTCAGTCCTGTTTTCTTGGTTTCATTATGACTTCAGTGGCGTGTTTACTGACTTCTAGTAGGCTGCAGCAGAAGCCATGTCTGTAACTATAGCAACCAGTGCTGACAGCCTATCATGAGAGACTGAAAAGGTCTGTAGCTATAGCGACCTGAGGAGCTGATGCAGTCCATATAAGAGGGGATAACTTAGAATAGGTAGGACACTGTTAATGGACACATATTGCAAAGTGACTTGTTTTTGCAAGATCTTTAACATAAAAGGCAATCCTTCTAGTGAGACAACCCCTTTAACCCCTTAAGGACCCTGGACGTATGAATACGTCTCAGGGTCCTTAAGGGGCTTTGCAGGGGGATCCCTCCGCGACCCCCCCGCACAGCCACCTGGTGTTAGCGGCTAATCGCCGCTAACACCCGGCCGTTGCAGCGCGAATGGGCAGCGTCGGCCACCTGAGCTGTTTAACCCGTCAGACACCGCTGGTCGCGGCGTGTTGAATGAATTAAGATCGGTGCCCCGCACCAATCTTGAGGGTGATTGGCACCGTCACAGCATAGCTGCAGCGATCCGACCCCCGGACATGGCAGCGGGGAGCCTTGGGAAGGCTCCTGTCACTTCCTTGTCCTGGTTTGCCCCACTTCTGTCCGCAGACAGGAAGTGGGGAAACCGCCATCTTGGTACAGTCTAATGCATTGTCTTTGCAATGCATTAGACGGTATTGACAATCCTAGTGGTCAAGCACCATAGGTGGCCTCAATGTTAAAGTAAAAAAAATAAATAAAGTTTTACAGTACAAAAAAAGTATTAAAAGTTCAAATCACCCCCATTCCCCATTTTACAAATAAAAACAATAAAATAATAAAAAAGTTACACATATTTGGTATCGCCGCGTCCGAAAAAGTCCGATCTATAAAAATATAACATCATTTATCCCGTACGCTGAACACCGCAGAAGAAAAAAAAATTCCAAACTGCAAAATTGCGTTTTTTGGTCATTTTACATCACTTAAAAACTGGAATAAAAGCATACATGCCAACTCTCCCGCTTTTGGCGGGGGGGTCCCGCTAATGGGGTCCCCCCCGGCAGAGTTGGCATTCCTCCCGCCGCCAGCAGGCAACGGGGGGACCGCGGCGCCAGAGTAGCGCGGGTGCGCTACTCTGGCGCCGCCGGGCCGCTCCTACAGGCGGGTGAAGCAGCCGCAGCGGCCGCTCACCCGCCCGGCGAGTTTCACTGACTTGTGCGGCCGCAGCCGCACAGTCAGTGCCGTACAGGGAGAAGGCAGGAGGGATAGTTCCCCTCCTCCCTTCTCCCCCTGTGTGTACAGCGCCGGTGTGCGCTGTACATACACCTCAGTGTCGCAGGGGAAGTGACGCGCGGCTGCACTCACTCCCCCTGCGACGCTGAGACTACTCAGTCGGCCGGGAGATGTCCGGAGCTGCAGGAGCCTGGTGAGGTAAGTGGATTTTTTATTTTATTTTTATTAGTTATAGGGGGGCTCTACCTGGCTACAATAAGGGAGGCATCTACCTGGCAACAGAGGGGGCACTACCTCGCTACAATGGGGGGGGGGGACTACTTGGCAACAGAGGGGGCACAAGGGGCTACCTGGCTACAATGGGGGGGGGGTCTACCTGGCAACAGAGGGGGCACTACCTGGCAACAGAGGGGGCACTACCTGGCTACAATGGGGGGGGGTCTACCTGGCAACAGAGGGGGCACTACCTGGCTACAATGGGGGGGGGGTCTACCTGGCAACAGAGGGGGCACTACCTGGCTACAATGGGGGGGGGTCTACCTGGCAACAGAGGGGGCACTACCTGGCTACAATGGGGGGGGGTCTACTTGGCAAAAGAGGATGCACTATCTGGCTACAATGGGGGGGGTCTACCTGGCAACAGAGGGGGCACTACCTGGCTACAATGGGGGGGTCTACCTGGCAACAGAGGGGGCACTACCTGGCTACAATGGGGGGGGCACTACCTGGCTAACAAAGGGGGCATCTACCTGGCTACAATGGGGGGGTCTACCTGGCAACAGAGGGGGCACTACCTGGATACAATGGGGGGGCACTACCTGGCTACAATGGGGGCACTACCTGGCTAACAAAGGGGGCCGATACCTGGCTAACAAAGGGGGCATCTACCTGGCAACAGAGGGGGCATTACCTGGCTAACAATGGGGGCATCTACCTGGCTACAAGTGGGGGGCACTACCTGGCTACAATGGGGGGCACTACCTGGCTACAATGAGAGTACTACCTGGCTAACAAAGGGGGCATCTACCTGGCTAACAAAGGGGGGAATCTACCTGGCAACAGAGGGGGCACTACCTGGCTAACAAAGGGGGCATGTACCTGGCAACAAAGGGGGCATCTACCTGGCAACAAAGGGGGCATCTACCTGGCTAACAAAGGGGGGCATCTACCTGGCAACAAAGGAGCTACTCTGGCTACAAAGGGGGGATCTACTGGCTACAAATTTGGCTCTACCTGGCTACAGAGCGGGCTCTACCTGGCTACAGAGGGGGCTCTACCTGGCTACAGAGGGGGCATCTACCTGGCTACAAGGGGGCATCTACTTGGCTACAAGGGGGCATCTACCTGGCTACAAGGGGGCATCTACCTGCCTGTAAGGGGCACTACCTGGTTATGGGGGGCTACTACCTGGCTATAAGGGCATCTACCTGGCTTTCTTCCAAAGCCGTTATGGTTAGGTGGAGTGGGTGTGGCTTTTTGAAGGGCGTGGCACACTGGCAAGATGGGCATGTCCATGCAAATTTTTGCCGTAGCGCGCTCCGCCGCCGCCCTCTACAATCTCCTGCTTTTTCAATTTCAAAAGTTGCCAACTATGAATAAAAGTGATAAAAAAAAAGTCGCATGCATTCCAAACTGCTAGCGATAAAAAGTACACTTTGGTCCGCAAAAAAATTCCCCCCTCACTGATGTCTGTATATGTTGGTACAAAAAAGTTATCGGTCGCACAAACTGGTGCTGCGGTGCAAATTTCAGAAATAGAAAAAGTTTGGAATTTTTTTATGGTTCCAAAACATAACGGAAACCCTACATGTTTGGTATTGCCGGATGCGTATCAACCTGTAGAATACAGATAACACATTGTATTGACCAAAGAATGAACGCCGTAAAAGCAAAATCCCCGCAAACATGGTGAAAGTACGTTTTTTTTACTACTATTTGTCCCACTTGGAATTTTTTTTTGCCTTTTCCCAGTATAATCTATAGTATAGTGAATAACCCCATTAGAAAATACATCTTGTCCCACAAAATAAAAGCCCTCATATGTCTTTGTAGGTGGAAAAATAAAAAGTTATGGCTCTGGGAAGGCGAGGAGGGAAAAACGAATGTGTCAACAAAAAAAACACCGGGTCCTTAAGGGTTTAACCCCTTCCTGACAGCTAGTGATAATAATGGTTCATGTTTTTTTTTCCTCCCCGCCTTCCAAGAGCCATAACTTTTTTATTGTTCCATCTATATAGACATGTGAGGGTTCTTTTTTGTGGAAGATGTACTTTTTAATGCTGCCATTGACTGTACCATAGAATATATTGGGAAACCGAAAAAAATGTATGTGAAGTGAAATGTGAGAAAAACGTACTTGCGCCATGTTTTTATGTTATTCGCTCTCCAGTATAAAATTAGGTATTATCTGTATTCTGCAGGTTGATTCAATTCTGGCAATACCAAATATGTAGGGCTTTCGCCACGTTTTACTAAGCCAAAAAAAATCCAGAAATTCCATATTTTTTACATTTGCGCTGCAGCGCCATTTTCTGCAACCAATAACTTTTTTGTTTTTCCATCTATGGAGGGAGCATTATTTTGTAGACTGAAGTTTAGTTTTAATTGGTACCATTCTGGGTTACATGCATCTTTTTTTATCTCCTTTTATTCCAATTTTTATGGGATGTGAAATGACCATGAAAAACAAATTTTTGGCATTAGGATATTTTTCTTCTACAGTGTTCAACATACAGGATAAATGATGCTATCTTTTAATGGATCAGACTTTTATGGACGTGGCGATACCAATTATGTGTATCGTATTCATTTTTTTAATTTGTAAGATGGCAAAAGGGGAGTGATTTGAACTTTTAATATTTTTATACTTAAATTAATTTTTATACTTTTTAAACATTAAGGGCGACATGTCCCATTAGAGCTGTGCCTTTTTGGGGGGGATTTTTGGCAGTTTCATTCATTCAGGTGCACTATACGCTGATTTAATGCGCCTTAAAACTGGTGTGGCGGCGCTTCTTTTCTGGCATGTCATCCTTAAGTTTTTTTCACTTTAATATCAAGTCCTCACAGGGGCTCTAGAGGGCTCGATCGCTTGTACACCCTTTTGTATATGGCGGCTCTATTACTTCTTGCCTGAGGCAGAAAGTAATAGAAACTAAAACATGGCAGTTAGCAAAGCCTTCATTAGGCTTCCAGCTGTCATGGAAACTGATTCACCCTGCAGTCTCAGCATGGGGGTACTGATTGGAGTGATGAACAGTGTGCAGCACCGCTTTTCGTTCATTTAGACTCACTGGCAGTGCAGTCTAAGGGTGCTTTCACACGGTGCGTTTTTGATGCGTTTTTTTGGATGCGTTTTCTGTGCAACAATGTATATCATTAATTGCTGTGCCTTCCTGCACGAAAACGCATCCAAAAAACGCACCAAAAACGCACCGTGTGAAAGCACCCTAAAAGGTTAAACAGCAGGGAACAAAGCCAGCTCCATACCTTGCTGTTATTGACGGGTGTCAGCTGCAATTAGCAGCTGACACCAGCCTCCTATTTAGCGGACTTACTGAGTATGTAGCACGTACTCATACGTTGGTAAGGTGTAAAAGAGGACCTGTTTAAGTAAATAGTTGTGTTCCCTGTGAAATCACAATTCTGAAGCATATTCTCTTAGAACTAGGGATGAGCAATATTATCGGCAAAAGTTGAAATCGGCACGTTTTTTAGGCTTATCGGAAATTTCCGATCCCGCGATAGTTTAGGTGACAATCTTACATATAATCTATTACTATCGCTCCATTTTCAGCGTTTCCTGTCATTTTGGTGGCCAACCAATCAGCTCTGAGGATAGAGGGGGTGAGGAGGATGTACAACGTCACCACTTTGCGATGTATAAATCTCATTGGCTGCAAAAATCACGTGACCTCGTTTTATCTATACAACTGCATTTCCTGTTTAGCTCAGTCTCTGTCTATGACACTTCACAGCAGGACGTCTCAGCGTTTAAACCATTAGCTGTTCTAACAGCTCTGAGAGTCTCTTCTAATACAAGAAACCATCCACCTAGCTATAGCTTAGAATATAGTTAGATTAAAGAATTTCACTTCTTATTTAGTTAGAGAAAGTTTTAAAGATATCTACTTGTGCGCCCAGCAGCGGGGTGGGGGGGGATAGGAGTAGAGGCTTTGGAAAGGAAGAGAGATATTGTGCAGCTCAGTGTGTTCTGTGACCTTGAATTGAAAAAGCAATGTTTTTTAACACTTTTTTGGACTCTGATAGGAGGTTAAATTGTCCCTTTTGTTTTTACAGTTCTATTGCAATCATTGTGTGTCAGTGTTCCCAAAAATTGGAATAACTTATCCCTATAACTTTTAAATAGTTTTATTGAAGTCCTTGCGTCTGTTTGCCGCAAAGAGCTCAGTTGTACGCATATTGTGTTATACATATTTTGTAGTAAATTGCGCCTGTAGTCAGTGGTGCGAAGATTGCCATATTAATCCATATAACATTTAAATACTCTTATTGCAGTCCGTGCGTCTGGTTGGCGCAGAGAGCTCAGTTGTACGCAAATTGTGTTATACATATTTTATAGTAAATTGCGCCTGTAGTCAGTGGTGCGAAGGCCGCCATATTAATCCATATAACATTTAAATACTGTTATTGCAGTCCATGCGTCTTGTTGGCGCAGAGCTCAATTGTACGCAAATTGTGTTACACATATTTTATAGTAAATTACGCCTGCAGTCAGTGGTGCGAAGAACGCCATATTAATCCATATAACATTTAAAAGGGATTGCCAAAGAAGAAGAGAGAAAAGAAGAAGGAGAGAGAGAGAGAGCACAGAGCACAGAGCCATGCATAAGGGATCTTTGGTGCAATGTTCATTTAAAAATAATCCCACTACAACTAGTGGATTCTGTATACAAAAACAACACCTTTCTCCACAGCTCCTTGAAAGCTCGTTCATTTTCCCTATCATTCAGAAAGCAGGTTTCTACTCCAAATAATCAAAACTTCAAAAATAGTGGATTCTGTAACAAAAAGACAACATATTTCTCAAAGCCCTTGAAAGCTCGTACCCCCTCTAAACAATAAAACGTCTCTCCCAAAGCCTGCCAGTTCAGCCCTATCCTCTGCCTAAGGCAGTAAGGCACCTGCATCTCCCCGGGCTGCAATATTTTAATCAAATATTTTTAGAAAAGTGATTAAATACCCCTTTTGGAGGATCCCCCCGTCAACATTACATCGGCAAAACCCCTTTTAAAAACTCTTATTGCAGTTGTGCTTCTGTTGCCGAAAACTCAGTTTAACGCATACTTTTTTATAAAATATTTTATTTGTAAAATGCGCCCTTACAGTGGTGCGAAGACCCGGCAAATCAATCCCTTAAAACTTTTAAAAACTCTTAAAATTTCAGTCCATGCGTCTGGTGGCGAGAGAAGCTCAGTTTGACGCCCAAAATGTGTTTATACATATTTTATAGTAAATTGCGCCTGTAGTCAGTGGTGTGAATGCCGCCCAATTAATCCCTATAACATTTAAATTTCTCTTATTGCAGTCCCGTGCATCTATTTGGCCGCAAAAAACTCAATTGTACGCATAAATTTTTTTATACATATTTTATAGTAATTGCGCCCGTAGTCAGTGGTGCGAAGGCCGCCAAATTAATCCATATAACTTTTTAATACTTATATTTCATTCAGTGCGTCTCAGTTTGGTGCTATCGTTTCACTTGTACGCAAATTGTTTTCACACATTATTTCATAGTAACTGCCGCCTGTTGTCAATGGTGCAAAACCGCCATATGTAATTTTATTTAACTTTTTAATACTTCTATTCACTCCCGTGCGTCTCAGTTTGGCGCTAATCCTGCATTTGTAAGATAGTTTTGTTGAAAACTATCAACTGCTAGTCCTACTGGGCAGTTGTAAATCTCAGGAATGAAGGAAGAAAAACTGTTGATTTTGTGTTACGGTTCTTCCACCAGACCGCATTTCACAGGGTATTTGATAGAAGCAATTCTGTTTCTAATCCTAGTTGAAATGTCGGAAATTAGAGGGATTTAAGAATAGCTGTGATTTGCCGTCTTTCAATAAGAGACTGTCAAAAACTCTCCATAGCTTTTAAATTTTTATATTTCTGAACATGGAGCGAACTGCAGGTGGTAGTGAGCAAAGAGGGTGTCTAGGACATGGAGGGTAAGGTACGAGAAAGGTGCTCCTACCAGTGCAGGCGACAACACGCAAGCCACGGATAGTCGGTTTGCCGGTACCGTCAGGCGTGTCATCCGCTGGGTTCGGTGCCCTGTGAATCCAGTAACGAACAGCATCACCAATCTGTTCTTCCAGTGGTTAATGCAAACTGCATCCAGCAGTCTTACGCTCCTCGTACTCCCATCACGGCCACAAATTTCGGTGCATCACATGCGTCTGCATCCGTCCCAACATGAAGGAAGGCATCCAATTGTCAACCTCATGTACCCACCACTGTGGAGAATCCATTTTCTGAAGACCCTCTTTTCGATGACAAAATGCAGTTGGGTCCAGAAGCAGTTTCAAAGATCAAGAGGCCAAAGAGGAGGAATTTTGTCTGCTTCTGACGCCCAACTCGCGATGCCCCCATCAGAGGAAGGTAGAAGATGTCCGTCCAATCGGCAAAAATCCCTGGTGGTCATCCAACGCTTGCAGTGCCTATGCTTGTAGCCCAAGCTCCAGGATGTACGAATGTCAGACGAGGAAGATTACCTGTGTAATGATTGCTGAAGAAGATGATGACGACGACAATGGCAGATCCCACGTGGGTCGTTATCACAGAATTTTGCTTGTGAGCGAACTTCAACACTGACGAGAAGGAAGACGATGGAAGTCTGTCAGTACCGGGTCCGCCTAAAAAAGGGAGAGGGCGGTCGCACAAGTCCCGCTGGAGATATATCCCGCCAGCATGATCACGGAAACAACCGCTCCTCGCTTAATTCGCCGTCTAAAAGGAACCAGACCTCTCAAGCTGGGGCCTTTTTCGATCAAGCCCCTCTGATTCAACCCCAGCGATGGACATATTGCCGCCACTTTTGCCGTAAACACATCAGGAAGGGAAGAATCTTATGGGGTCAACCACCACCAACATGTCTAGACACATGCACGAATCATTGATCAGAAATGGAGGGAACACTTTGCGAAAAAAAGGGCCCACACCGATCCAGGCTTCATCCACTGTCACACCCTCTGTCTCCGCCTCCTCCTCCCTCCGCCACTTCCAAGACCAAGCTTCCCTCAACTGCCCCTGTCTCTTAGCATCATGTCAAGATCAGCCTCCCTTTCAGCTTCACTGTCGCCCGAGAAAACCACCAACCAGAGACACTTCCCTACCCCTTCTCTCCTTCCACCAGTTTGACCTGCATGCCATCCAGTGGCCAGACTAGCAGCCAGCTTCTGCTACCAGTATGGGAGCAGAAGAAACAACATTAACCCAAACATCCCAAAGCCAGAAGTCCAAATGTTGACATTGCAGGCTTTTGCCTTAGGAAATGTTGCCTTTCCCGTCTGTGGGACAAGATGGGTTCCCTTCCGCCACATCATGGCCCTTTGCCTGCCCCTATACTAGATGCCGAGCAAGCATTTCTTTTCCATAACAGCCGTCCCTGCCCTGGCCAGCCCACGTGTCCATCTAAATCTCAATGTGGCATTTGTCTTGCATGTATGCCTGTGTCCGGCAAAGTCCATCTGACCACCGATACATGGACAGTAAGCACGGCCAAGGCCCGCTATACTCCTCTGGGTAGCTTGGGTGGATGTCTGGTGACGGTGGCTCTCCGGTTCGGCGCATGCTCTACAAAACCACAGGGATGGTGCAGGGTTCTTTCCTCCAAGGTCCACTGGTAGCATCACGTGCCCAGAGAAAACAAGCCGTGTTGAAATTAATCTGTCTAGAGGACGTCTACACACAGGTCAGGAGCTGTGGACAGGCTCTCTCGCACGAGACCGAGCTTCTGACTGGGTGACAAGAAACCTTGTGCCAGCAAGGTGGTGTGCGATTAACGGTCGAAATCTCTCCCTTGCCGCCCTTCAATACGTAGCGCTGGAGCACATCTTTGCCTGGCACCCGTCATTAACCTCGTCCCTTCCAGAAATTTCTAAAGCGCTACCCCGGGTCTGGACGGCCTGCTGAGGAAGGCTCGAGGGTCTGAGCTCACACTCCACTTCCGCCGTTCGCACCCTGCTTCATCCCGGCTGGCTGCGTTACAGCGACACTCGGCCTCCCTGTACAACCATCTCATTGTAGATTGTGCAACACGCTGGATATTTCCACCCTCAACATGCTCCCCAGCGATTGTGGGCAAGCAGCGCAATTGCATTACGCAGTACGAAGTGGACACATGGCTTGACAAGCAGCAGTGCGGACCAACGGTTGTTGAGTCACCGATATGGGAGGCAGGTGAAAGAACTCTGCACCATCCTTGCGAGTTTGAAAAAGCCACCAAAATGGCCAGGCAAAAAATTGCCCTTTTCTGCTTGAGCATTGTTGTGTTCTTAGTTCTGGAACAATCGTTTGACACTCTGAAACAGCAGGTCCTACCACCAGCGATGAGGAGGAGACGACACAGATGGCGGACACAGAGCCTTTCTCTCTCGTCGAATCCAGAAGGCCCGACAGTTCACACACTTTTATTATCCGGTCTTCATTAGGCAGTGGTATCGGGGTCCAGGGCTGGTGCAAGGCGGCCCATCAGCTCTAGGGTACAGCATCTGAGGCAACTCAGGGCTGTGATGAAGCAGAGGCGGAGAGATGATGAGTATTCCTGGACACGACTTATCGATGTCCCTGCCTTGGAAAGAGATTGGCACGGATTTGAGGCGAGGAGGAAGATGAGGAAGACATTGCTATGCCCTCAAACCCAGAGGCTTGGGGAAAATTAAGGCTCCATCTCTCACATGAGTACTAAGATGCTCCATACTTCCAACATGATCCTCGCATTAAGGCCCATCAAGAACTGAACAACAGTTAATGGGTGGCCACCCTCCTCGATCCCCCGGTACAAAGCAAAACTCAGCACTTTCCTTCCACCCCACCCCAAATAGAGAGTACAATGCAGGAATGAGACCGTTCTGATTGATCACTGGAGAACATCTGTTGTGGTCTGCTTCACGTTCTTTCAAATGTCATCAGTGGAACAACGTCAGCAACGTGACATGCAGCAATTAGAGTGGCCAAGCAGCCGCAGCAGCAGCAGCAAGCATTGTGGCAGAAACCTAATGGGTTACCTCTGGCAATCCTTATATACCACCTCCAACCAACGTATGTAATGCATGGCACACATACAACACACAGAGACCGGCTTAAGATCATGGAGCACGACTATCTGCGTCTCAAAACAACCGATGTTTTTGATATTTTTCCGGACCCAATCGACTTGTGGGTATCCAAAATGGATGAATGGCCCAAGCTCGCTCGCCATGCCATAGAGGTGTTGTCCTGCCCAGCAGCCAGCGTCATATCTGAGCGACCTTCAGCACAGCTGGAGGAGTCATTACAGACAAACGCCCCTCCGGCTTTTTCCCCTGATAATGTGGATCGTTTGACTTTTCATCAAGATGAATCAGCCGTGGATCTCTGATGATGTTTTGTGGCCCCAATTGCCGAGGTCACCGATTAGTTGCCGGTCTACTTCACATTCCTCTTCCAAAAGAAATGGTCCTCTTAAAAAATTTTTTAATAAATGATCATTTCCTACTGCAATTTTTATTCTCAGTTCCCAAAAGGTCATTTTGCTGGTTTTGTGGTGAGGAGACATTAAAAGACAACAATTGTACATGGTTTCATGAAAAATCCATATTCCATTTGCTCGCTTCTTCATTCAAATTTTTCGAAACTGCCCAGTGGTTTTGGGTCAGGGTGCGGTAGATACAGCTATAATCAAGGCCCTTTTGGGAAACAGAAATGTGGCTTCTAAGTGGCATTTCTCCCTCCAAATTTTTAACAGTGGCTGAGAAGTCATTTTTATAATTTTTTGGATCATGCTGTTGTGAAATACAGCTATACTACAGGCCCCTATTTTAAAAAATGTGGTTTCCTAACAGACATTTTTTTTCCTTCACAATTGTTCAAGAGTGGCCAAAGGGGTCATGTTTTGAATTTTTTGGGGAAATGTTGCTGTGAAATACAGCTATACTAGAGTCCCTTAATATTAAAATTTTGTTTCTCCGCATTTTCTTTTAAATTGCGGTTTTGGGGGGCTAGTTTTTTTTCAGTGGTCTGGCTCAGTCTATTTTTTTTCAAGAAGGACCCAACTCCTGATGTGGCTGTTCGGCTTGGTCCTAAGTGAAGTACCTGGGTCCTCAGGTGAAACGATTATCCGCGTATCCCCAAGCCTTCTCTGAGAAAGGGGGCCCTAAGGAGGGGGATACTGTCACGATCTGCAAATTCCTCTTCCTTCTACATGCAATTGTGTGTTTGATCCTGGCGGTTGGAATTTGCTAGTTCTGTTCAGTGCTGCAACAGTTAACACCTTTCCCAAATGGGCTGGGCCAGTGCAGCACTTCCTTTATCTGCTGACCCCCTATAAAAGACACCTCCTACCAACAGTCTGGGCCTGAGTATTGGTGTTGCTGGGCCAAGGCCCGCTTCCCTGTCTCAAGCCTCCTGCATTCTGTCCTGGCTGCGTTCCTGGAAGCTTCCTGTTTACTTCTCAAGGGCCCCCGTGTCCCCTCCTGAAGGTTCTGTTTTTTTCCCCCAGCCGTGTCTCCTGGAAGGTTCCTGTATTCCTCAGCCGTGTTCTCCCGGAAGGTTCCTGTATTCCTCAGCCGTGTCTCCTGGAAGTTTCCTGTGTTCCTCAGCCGTGTCTCCTGGAAGTTTCCTGTATTCCTCAGCTGTGTCTCCTGGAAGGTTCTTGTGTCCTACCGTGTCTCCGGGAAAGGGTTCCTGTGTCCTCAGCCATGTCTCCGGGAAGTTTCCTTTTTTGCCCCGTGTCTCCTAGAGGGTTCCTGTGTTCCCCCAGTGTCCCCCGGGACGGTCCCCTGTGTTTCTACTGTGCCAAAAACACATTTGCATAAAATCGTTGTGTTTTACTGAACGGGGGAACATTAATTATGGCTGCTGCCTCTACATTCCAAATCATCGTTCAAATTAAACATTCAAAAAGTCGTTCTTAGCGTAGCTGTAGTTTTAAGCCTTTAATTTCACATTTCAGGTAAAGCAATCTCATTGCAGAGCTGATGGTAAGCAAGCGCTCCATGTTGCACACAGCTGCAAAATTCGGAAAATCAATTTCCTTCTTCCCCCCAATTTCCCCTTCTCCCGGGGAAGGGAAATTGATTTTCCGAAACGTTGCAGTGTGGCAACATGGGGGCGCTTCGCTCCCCTTACCAGTACTCTACAATGAATTTCTACCATGAAATGTGAAATCTATGGACTGTAAAGACTACACACAGTAAGTACGACTTTTAAGAATGTTTAATGAACGATGATTTGAATGTAGAGGCATGGCCATAATTTTGTTCCATACGTTCATAAAACACAACGATTTTATATCAAAAGGTTTCATCTCTATGTTGTTTTTTAAGCATTGAAGAAGAAAAGAAAAATCCGGTTTGGAAAGACGAAATTTTTTGTCGATGCAGCTTAGAGAGATATAAAATATCATACGGCACTTATGTGTAACTTTTGAGTGTCCTCCTGGAAGGTCCCTGGTTTCTGACTGTGCCCCCTGGGTCCCTGTGTTCCTGAGCCGTGCCTCCTGGAAGGTCCCTTTGTTCCTGAGCCGTGCCTCCTGGAAGTTCACTAAATATACTGCTTCAAAGACTACTTTCTTCCGGCACTTTTTAATCTGTAGGTAATGCAGATTTGATGGTCATGCTGCGGTCCAGAACAGGTAGAGTCAATTTCCAGTTTTAACAAAAAGGTGGTTCAAAGGCTCCTTTTTCCAAACACTTTTTAATCTGTTGGGGCATGCAGGTTTTCGGGTCATGCTGTGGTACAGGACAGGTATAGTCAATGTCCAGTTCAACTAAATGGTGGTTCAAAGACTCCTTTTTCTGGCACTTTTTAATCTGTGGGTCATGCAGGTTTTCGGGTCATGATGTGGTACAGGACAGGTATAAATCAATGTCCATTTCAACTAAAATGGTGGTTGAAAGACTCCTTTTTCCAGCACTTTTTAATACTGTGGGCAGACAGGTTTTAAGGGGCATGCTGCGGGACAGGACAGGGTATAGTCAATGTCCAGTTCAACTAAAATGGTGGTTCAAAGACTCCTTTTCAGGCACTTTTTAATCTGTGGGTCATGCAGGTTTTCGGGTCATGCTGCGGTACAGGACAGGTATAGTCAATGTCCAGTTCAACTAAAATGGTAGTTCAAAGACTCCTTTTTCCAGCACTTTTTAATATGGGGGTCAGACAGGTTTAAGGATCATGCTGTGGTACAGGACACTTATAGTCAATGTCCAGTTCAACTAAAATGGTGGTTCAAGGACTCCTTTTTCCGGCACTTTTTAATCTGTGGGTCCCTGCAGGTTTTTCGGGTCATGCTGGGGTACAGGACAGGTATAGTCAATGTCCAGTTCAACAAAAATACTGGTTCAAAGACCCCTTTTTCCGGCACTTTTTAATTTTGGGGGTCGAACAGGGTTTAAGGGGTTTTCTGGGTACAGGCAGGTATAGTCAAATGTCCTGTTCAACAAAAATGGGGGTTCAAAGACCCTTTTTTCCCGGCATTTTTTTAATCTGGGGGTAACGGGTTTTAAGGGTCAGCTGCATTCCAGGCAGGGATGTCAATGTCCGGTAAATTAAAATGATGGTTCAAAAAAACCCCTTCGGGCACTTTTTAATTTGTGGGTCATGCAGGTTTAAGGGTCATGCTTTTGTACAGGACAGGGATAGTAAATAGTCTGGACTTTTTACGTGACTCTTTTGCCTAATTTCTTCCAAAGATGTACACGTATCCATTTTCGTTGTGGTTTTAAATTTTTCCAGCTTCTCCACCCCGTTTGGAAATGGGGGTTTGTTGTTCCCTCCCAAGAACTTTAATGGCATCGTCCAAAAATCTTTATCGACTATCGCTGAAATTACGATATTTACTATCGATCCGATAACGATAGTTGACACAATCGCTCATCACTACTCATCTCGAGTTGGGCCAGCCAGAGCCGTCTGCGAACCGTGCGAGAGCCCCAACGAGGTCAGGGTGACACGAGGGCCCCCACGGTCAGGGCAGGCCGGTGTATTGTGGGAACCGACACTCCCCCCCGCTAGAACCCCACCACAGCCCCAAGCCACATCCGAGCGTCCACCCCAATAAGAGATCCACAGGGCGTCCTGTGCAAAGGGGCTTGATAGGGGGACAGTGTCCTCCAGCATATCGGAGAGGGGGCTGCCTCCATCCTACAAGGGACCAATCCTCGATGGTGTTTTGCAGTCACCTCTGTTGTTACCCAAGCTTCTCAGCCAGTTCGGCTGTATAGACTGATGTTCAGTCCAGAGATTTCGAGGGTCCATCTGGGTGTCAGAGGGAGGGGGAGACTCAGTAGTCCCATGTACATTAGAGATGATGGGGGTGTTTGCTGGGCCCATGATGGCCAAGGTGTTAGGACCACCAGGTCGTGTTTGGAATAAGTCACTGCACCTGGAGCGGGTTGGGCGGCATGTGCGGCACCGGCGGGCGTATATTCAGCACCCAATGGGACTTAAGCTGCCCAGTTAGTCGAGGCGTTGTGAGATTCTCAGTGTGCATCCCAGTGATGTCCAGTAGGACATAGTTAAAGATGGCGCCATTACTCCCATTTACCGATTCGAGAGGGGGCTTCCCCCAGGTACAGAAACCGGGTGATGGCGCAGCAGCGGGTGAAGGGTGGTGGGTCCCCGTCATGCACTGACCTGGCGGCTCGGATGCCACGATAGCACTCCATGCCGGGCGAAGTGTGTCGCAGCTACCGCTCTGTGGCCATCCCCCACGTGACGCTCTCCGGGAGTCAGGAAGGACAGGACTCCAATCCTTCGAGACTCGGAACCTCCGTCAGTAGGGCTTCAGAGAGGACTGGCGCGCTCCCTGAGCCGCGTGGCAAGATGGCGCCAACAGCTCCCACGTTCTGCAGGGGGGCAAAAAAGTTCAAGATAGGGTGCCCCGGTGGCTCAGGGGGTATCGCGGCAGCAGTGGGTGCTCTTCTGTTCTTTTTCTGGCCCATTGTGTTCGTCCCAGGCGATTTATTAGGTTCTTCTCCGGGGGAACTGCAGCAGCACACGTCTTGTCCTCTACAGGGCAAACCACGCCCCCCGATCCTCTGTATTTTATTTAACAGCAAAACATGTAGGAAAGCAGGTGCTAGGCATACAAAAAGTAAACAAACAAAAACCTGCTCGTCTGAGCTCTAAGTAACATCGAAGCACTTACTAGCACTCTGCATGTATCCACACAGTGGTGTGGCATACGCTGGTCTCCACAGCATATCTCCTCCCAAGACTGAGTGGTAGTCTAGGGTTGTAGCCACCCTTAGCTAACTTGCTGACTTATAAAGGCCAGGTAAAGCCTGGCGTGGAACATGGGGCGTAAGCACCCACCCCACTCTTTGCTTACTCCCAATGAAAGGCCATCCCAGAATGGCTGGAAGCCATACTAACACAACATTAAACGTATGACAACAGCCTGAGCTGTTGGCTTGGCACCTATCTAATTTGGCCTTTCATTCTACCAAGGCTCCTTACCTTGGTGACATGTGTCTGAACCTCTAAAAGGATATGTTCACACATCATCTATATGGTCCGTACTTCGGGGCGTAATTGTGCTGCAAGATTCCCCGAAGAATGGACTGTAACTACGGTGATTCATAGCTCTCATTGAGAGATGATTAACTTCTGTTTTTCCCGACATGTACTGCGCGGTGGTAGAAAGAAGTGGTATATCACTTCTTCCCTGCACTTACGCGCCAGGGAAAATTAAAGTGAATGGGGCCGGCCCCGCAGCACTTTAGAAGTACGGATTGGCCAGCGCGTACTTCTAAAACACCCAGCATATAGCAGAGTGCACAATACACCCCACTATATGCTGCGTGAACATACCTTAAAAGGTACATTCACGCAGAAGATATGAATGCTGATTCTGGGGCAGCTTTAGTGCTGGATCTGCCTCAGAACCGGCGTTCAATCCGAAACTGATTTACATTATACCCTATGTAATATCAGTGTTGTCATTTAGATGTATTTAGATGTATGTGTAGGAGTATTTTTTGGCACGCACTGTCAGCGCCTACAAATAATTCTTTGAGTCGTTTTACGCACTAACAGCACTAAAGGATAGGAAGCATACAAAAGACATGTCTTACAAATACTACAGGATACTACTACATACAGAAAATTGATAAGTAATCCAGTTTAACAATTTCAGAAAAAATTGGAAACAATATTAGCAGGAGTAGCATTAGGTATATTAACATTTTTCCCTACTCGCCAACCCAGCGCCATAACTTTTTTATTTTTTCTCCCCTCCCATAGACAATGGGGGCTTTTTTTTTTGGCGGGACAAATATGTATTTTTAAAAAAGGGTTTGTTATTCTATTACAAAAGAATTTTATTTGGGAAACCGAAAAAACAATTCAAAGTGGAGCAAAATATAAAAAATTACTTGCCCCCCAATATTTGGGGATTTTTTTTTTTTTACATTTTTTTCCCAACCCGGAAAAAAAATTTTGTGTTATCTGTTTTCCCTTACAGTTTATACCCATCTGAAAATTTCCCAAAACATTTTATTTTTTTCCGTTATGGTTTGGGTCCCCTTAAAAAAATTTTCCAATCTTTTTCCCAAATTCTGAATTTGGGGCCATTTTATGCGACACCTATGGACTTGAGTGAGGGTGCATTTTTTGTGGGCTGAAGTGTACTTATTACTACTAGCTTGAAATGCATGCGACTTTTTTTGATAAAATTTTTTTTCAAATTTTTAGAGGACATAAAAATAAACCAAAAAAACCAATTTTGGCTTTTTTGGGTGTTTTATTTTTTTCTCGGGTTTTTCGAAAGGGTGAAAAAATTATGTTCTTTTTAATACTTTTGGTTTTTTTTGGGGATGCGGCGATACCAAAATTTTTTACTTTTTTTTTTTTATTTTTTATTTGAAAAATTGAAAAAAAGGGGGGTGTTTTGGAACTTTTAATTTTTTTTTTTTACACTTTAAAACTTTTTTTTTTCACTTTAAAGCCCCCAAAGTATTTGAAAAAGGTTTGAATCCAACCAAAATTTTCCCCATTTTGGTTTCAAAAACCCCTAAAGGGGATCTCATCTAAGGGTGTTTTTTTGCTTTTTTGGGCGAAAGGGTGTTCCGTAGTTTTTTTTAGCATTGGGCCAGGGGAAATGGGGGAGGGAAACGCATTTCCCCCTTTGGGTTTTTGGGCTTCATTTTTACAGTATTCGCCTTTACGGGAAAAATGAGGGGAAATAATTTTTACTATGGGGGCGGTACAATTACAATGATAAAAATTTTTATATTTTTTTTTATGTTCTATTACTTTTACAAAAAATAGAAGCGAGTTTTATAAAAATTTTCCCCGTTTTTATTTGTCCTTTTTCTAAAACCCAAAATAGCTTTTTTAAATTTTTTTTGCATTTGGAGCTGCTTGTGGGCTTGTTTTTTACAGAGATTTTGATGTTTTTATTGGAAACCATTACGGGGGGAATGTAATGCTTTTGATCATTTTTTTTTTAGGTTTTTGTAAAGGCCCTTTTTTGGTCAAAATACAGCAATCCTGGTAGTTTTTTTTTTTTATTTTTTACAGCGGTCACGTGCGGTATAAATGACATGCAATTTTATTTCAGCAGGTTGATACATTACAGTTTTTCCCACTTTTGTATTTTTTTTTAATTTTTTTAACTTTTTTTTAAAACAATAAAAACACTTTTATTTAAAAAAAAAAAACACTTTTTTGGGCATCCCCCGCAGTCCGAGACCCAAAACCCTTTTTTTTATTTTTCTGTTTATGGAGTTGGGATAGGGGCCCTTTTTTTTGGGGAGGAGTTGACATTTTTTTTGGTAATATTTTTTTTTGGGGGGCAAGACTTTATGATCGCTTTTAATCCGTTTTTTAAGGGAGGGTGAAGGGAAAAAACTGCAATCCTAGCAGTTTTTTTTTATTTTTTTTTTTTAATAGCGTTCACCGGGCGTATCCGTGACAAGTTAGTTTTACTCTGTGGGTTGAGATGATTCGGTTTATACAAAAATTTTTTGTAGTTTTTTTATTTGGGAAAACACAAATTTTTTTTGAAAGAAAAAATGTTTTTTAAACTTTTGTTAAAAAAATATTTTTTGGGATCGCTATCTTCTAATAGCCGGAACTTTTTTTTTTTTTCAAAAATTTTTACAAGCTGTGTTTAAAGGGCTTTTTTTTTTGCGGGATGAACTGACTTTTAATTGGCCCTCACTTTTGGGTGTTGATATGAGTTTTTGATGACTTTTTTCTCCCTTTTTTGTGCTGCCGGGGGTGAAAAAAAATCGCAAATTTTGTGATGTTTTTTGGGGGTTTTTTTTTTAAAAATAACGGGTTTAAATTTAAAATGCAGATTTATTTGGGTTTGGGGCCCCTACCATGTGGCGTTTCCAAATTGGGGGAAATTTATTTTTTTCTTTTTTTTGGGGGATTGGGGTTTGTAAAGGGGAAAAAAGGGGAAGTAAAGTGTTTTTTTTTATTTTTTGGTTTTGTGTTTTACTTTTTTTTCACTTTTTTTTTACTTTTTTCCCCTTTTTTCACTTTTTTCCCCGGGGGGGGGAATTTTCATGAAAAAAAACGTTTACCCTCGTTTTAAGCAAAAGGGGATCAAACACACGCTTATGCTGTATGCTGGGGTTTTCCAAATTTTTTCAACGTCAGTCCGGGTGCCCAAATGCATTGTGGCATCGGGGACGCACCAGACAACCCCAATGCCTTTTCATTCCCGCATCCGGGCCCGTCTGGTAGGAGATCGAAACCCGGGGTGAAAACGCCGGTACTGGCTGGGGATGTGGGCAGGGGGAGCCACTCCTGGTGCCCCACTTGCGATGTCGCCCCACATGCCCCGGCATCGGGGGGGTTTAAACCCCCCCGGTGGAACTCATCCGGCTTGGGGGATGCGGGCCCGATCCCACGGTAAATAAAAAAACCCCTGGTTTTCCCTGCCGCGTTTTTGCGCGCCCGCCTGTGAGCGCGCAAGATCGCCTTGACTTTTCATACCTTTAATTTTCGGGGGGAACCCCCTAACCCCACATTGCCCCCCCCCCGGATGAGTACACAAAATGTCCCGGGAAGGGGTTTAAATGATTCCGGGGGGCCTGCAATTTTTGCCCCAACACCCCAAATTTGGGGTGGGGGAACAGTGCGGGGCATTGGTTTTTCCCTTTTGGGCCTTTAAATAGTTAAAAAAGCACAGGAGGTTTCGGCACAATCCCGCACTGTAACCGCCGGGGTGTTTTGCTGCAATTAGGGAAAACTAACACCCGGCGGGGTATGTACGATTGTGGGTGTAGCGCTGCAAATTTCCCCTTCAAAGCCCCCTTACCGACCCTGTGACGTACTCCCTTTTTCAAAATGTCCCGTAAGGGGTTAAAGAAATTAAATGGAAAGTAAACCTCAAAGGGCTATTTTTGTCCCTTGTGGGGGGCCAAATTATCTTAAAAAATAACAAAAAAGGGGCACCCCAAAAAACAAATCACATTTGCCTTGCTGCTATGAAAGTGCTTTTCCTTTATTCACAAAATGGTGGCGTTTTTTTATACCTTTGCAAATTATAGATAAGAAGCATCACATGTAACCTTGGCGTGAGGGTCTTTTGGCATATAAAAAACATCCATATCTCTAGACCCCTCCTCACAGCTCAGCATGCTTGGACACAGGTTTAACATCAGAATAGGCGCCATCATGATTACACTACGATCTGTACAAAATGCTACAGGCGGCCAATTTGTTTAAACATTAGTTGTCAAAATATACGTACAGCTTTTACATGCTGTATTATATAGGTAAGTGTAGCCTATTATATAGATAAATAGATAATATATATATATATATATATATATAATATAACTTACACCACCGGCCACTTTATTAGTACAACCATGCTAGTAATGGGTGGACCCCCTTTGCCTTCAGAACTGCCTCAATGTACACGTGGGCCTAGATTCAACAAGGTGTTGTCAACGATGCTCAATTGTTACCAAGGGGCCCAACAGAGTGCAAGAAAATATTCCCCACACCATGACACCACCACCACCACCTGAACCGTTGAATACAAGGCAGGATGGATCCATGCTTTTCATGTTTGTTGACGCCATAATACTGACCCTACCATCCGAATGTCGCAGCAGAAATCGAACTCAATCAGACCAGGCAACGTTTTTCCAATCTTCTACTGTCCAAATTCGATGAGCATGTGCAAATTGGAGCCTCAGTTTCCTGTTCTTAGCTGGAAAGAGTGGCACCCGGTGTGGTCTTCTGCAGCTTGTAGCCCATCTGCCTCAAAGTTCCGCCGTACTGTGCGTTTCAAGATGCCTTCTCTGCCTACCTTGGTTGTAACGGATGCTATTTGAGTCACTGATGCCTTTCTATCAGCTCGAACCAGGTCTGCTCCATTCTCCTTTGACCTCTGGCATCAACAAGGGCATTTCCGCCCACTATGACTGCCGCTCACTGGATTTTTTCTTTTTCGGACCAATCTCTGTAAACCCTAGAGGATGGTTGATGCGTGAAAAATCCCATGCGATCAGCAGTTTTGAAATACTCAGACCAGCCCTTCTGGCACCAACAACATGCCACGTTCAATAGCACTCAAATCACCTTTCTTCCCCATACTGATGCCTCGGTGTTTGAACATGCAGAGATTGTCTTGACCATGTCTGTACATGCCTAAATGACACTGAGTTGCCCGCCATGTGATTGGCTGATAAGAAATTAAGTGTAACGAGCAGTTGGACAAAGTACCTAATAAAGAGGGCCGGTGAGTATATATATATATGTATAAGTGTAGTTATCTACTAACTAATACATGAAAATAGATACACAAAGATCAACTCAATATATAAACTTTGTTTCCCATCCACAACAGTCCCCACTTGAGACTTTGAGGACTCATTTAATCTTCCCTATCCTCTTCGCCTATTCTGTTTTTTGCGGAAGTACCTCGCCCCGACAAGTGACTGCCCGCAGACCTTGGTCTGCCCTAGATCACCCTACACTACTATGGTCTAATTCTTTGATGAGATGTGCGGTTGCAAGAGGGATAGATGAATTTCCGAGCACTTTCTGACGTCAATGGTTCTCTCATGGAATAGTGTCTTAAATTGTGTCCACGCATCAAAGGTGTCAGGCTTGGACAGCTGAGGGGTGTAGTGTCGCTGTCATCATAGAGGCCAGGCCGTGCCAACTGTTCATCATAATGGGAGTAAGTCTGGTCCACACTTCACAAATATGTTTCTCACACAAGAGAGAACACAACAAACAAATAGAAGCAAGAATTAGCAACACAATCAATAAGCAATACCTATCTGGCAAGCATTACCCTGCCAACCTTAAACCCAATTGACGTAAACCGACTGATCCCAGGGTGATCTATGCCTGAGTTCACGCTTTAATTCTTGTATGAGATCATCTAGCATTCAATGGCCACAAGTGACCTTCGCCATTTAGGACCTGTATTTTTCTGGATAAATGTACAACAGGTGTAATTGCCTGGTTAGACAGTGATCTCGGTAGCAGAGATTCAACACAGTGGCCCACTTGGACCCTTTCCTTATACTCTCGGGACCCCCCTTGGGCTTCCTATAGCATCAATAAACACATGGGTTCAAAGCTGCCCTTTGGGGATGCTATTTCTTCTCCTCTGGCTCTGATTGTGTCCCCACTATCTTCTGAA
Source organism: Phyllomedusa bahiana (assembly GCA_025379985.1). Lineage (NCBI taxonomy): Eukaryota > Metazoa > Chordata > Amphibia > Anura > Hylidae > Phyllomedusa > Phyllomedusa bahiana. The sequence continues at coordinate 59,229 of JAODAL010010683.1, read as the reverse complement.
CCCTCACTCATATATGGACTCCCGGACATATATGCTCCATCAAGTCTCGTGAGTCTTCAATAGCTACGTATAGGCATGCATTTCACCTGGTACTCCCTGTTCTCGACAGGTTTCCAGTCTTTGTCAACCTCATCCTAGTGAGTATAAGTGTTTCCCCCGTTTTGTCTTTTCCTCTTTAAGGCAGTCTGTGGTCTATACCCCATAGTCTTTCCTGTGTTTCCCACCCACAGCCACCCCAGTAATAGCAAAAGGGTCCCCAGTACCCATCCGTCACATACAATGTATACATGGGTTCGGCCCAAGAATCAAAGCAACATAATACTTAACACATAAAACGCAGCATCGCCTCACCGGGGGCAGGAGTCAATCTTGCCGTGTGAAGGCGAGGATCCAGTTGGGCTTTGGTCTGCCACCTGTCAGATGTGGTCGTGGTCAGCAGGACTTGGTACAGCCCCTCAAACCTCGGCTCTAGGGTTTTACGCACAAACTTCTTCACGTAGACCCAGTCCTCCAAGCTGTAGCTTGACGAGCAGCAAATGATCTGAGTCTGGATTTCTGGAAATTTAAAACTCTAGAATGCATTAGGACACTCTTTAAACCACTGCCATCACATAAAGAACATAGCATCAATTTTGTAGCAACAACTGCAGAGCGGAAATTGTAACCAAGCCTGGTGCACTGCCTTATCAGGATCTCAATAGGGCAAGATAGAGCTAACTATCCCCGGGGCGTGTGCCTGACTCTAACCAGCTATGGGGCAGGCTGTCTGGTCCAGGGCATGATGGTTTTCTCTTTCCACACCCCCTTTTAAGCATGTTCCGTGCTTTCCAGAGTCCCGTTCCATGTGCCCATTGCTCTACAGCTGGGTATAAGCGCCGTGGCAAGCAGGGTCGCCACCCAACTCCTTATAGACCGATCTTCTTCGTTCTTCTTGCCCCTTCTTTTTTCCAGCTTTCCTTTTCTTCCAGAATAGCTTGTTCTGCATCTTGGGCCAGCATCTCCTTGCAGGTTGTGTGGGTAAGGTTTCCCTGCTGCACCACTGACAGCTGTCTTGTCTTCCCCTTTCTCACCTTCTGCGGCCCTGTTTGGCTGCTGGTCAGCCAGTGAGTATCGTCCTTCTGTATTCAGTTTCCCATGAGACTTGATTTTCAGTATGCCACTAGTCCGTGGCAGCAGCAGTGCATCCAACAGGAGCCTGAATGGCGGTGTCCATTTTCACTGGGGATCCCGGCAGCCGTGAGAAATAAGGTCCAAAGTCATGGGGTGACCCCGAAAGCGTATCTGATTCCGTACATATGTTGGCTGGTTTCTGCCCTCTGCCAAACGTCATACTGCCTGCCTTCTTGGCTGACTATATGCCAAGGCAGACTTCTTGCTCCCAACACTGCGTTGTGATGTGGTCCCGCATATCCCGTGTCAAATCGTCCTGCACTGTTCTAGCAATTCTGGATCCATCCACAAAAAGAACCATCACCGGGTTCAAATGAAAGGTCAACATCTCATGACTTCAAAGCAATCATGCTTTACTCATATGCACCGGATGCTTCCTGATTCCACTTCATCCTCATTCCCCCCCTTGAGGAAGGGGAAGTAAGGTGGCCAGGATTAAGAAACACAACAGCGCAAAAGGAGTGACTTATCCGGGCAGAGAGAGAACACTGAACCTGAACGCGCTGTGGCCTGCTGAGAGAACCCGCGGTTGAGAATGGCGGAGAATATATCCACGTGGAGCCAGAGGATGAGGGAGTGTCCGACTACGATATGGTGCGTTTTAAATACCAGCGCACTTGGGCAGCAACTACAGCTTGTAAACTGGAAGGTCCCGCCCCTTGCAGCTGGGTTCCATTCTTGCAGAGTAAGTATCCAGCTGGTCTGATTTCGGCCTGCAGTGGCCCTGTACTAGAGCTCCCAGGGCCCCCCCCATGTCCTTCCCTTTTCCGATCAAGAGCTTGAAGGTCTGCTGTAGGCCGGCAATGCCTAGTGCAGGATACTGACAATAGCTTTCTTCAGCTTCTGGAAGACTCTAAGCAATCTTCATCAAGGTGGGAAGGGAGTTGTCTTCACTGCCTATACCAGAAAGTTGGCATGAGATTGGACATCCCTGTCCTATGGATGCAGGGCTTCAAGAATAAGACAGACATCAGGAGCAGGGTCCGAGTATCTAGCTTGTGGTGTTCTCCTCATCTTGTTTTGCGGGGAGGGGGGACCAGTGTCCTGCTCTGTTGCAATTTAAGCAAGTAAGCGGTGGTCTTGGCTTGTAGGCTCCAGTGTCTTCATATGTGTCGGTCACCATCACAGGAGCAGACCTTGATCCCACATATCCCGCAGGAAGATTATTCTCAATGCCTTTGCAACTAGAAGCACCACATCCTCGTGGTCGACCATCTTCAGCTGGCGTCTTGATGGGTTCCAACAGTCCTACCCAAAGACACTGGTCACATCTGAGGCATGTGGTTTCTCAACACGGAGGAGAATCCCAGATCAGAGAACATCTGAGACATCCATGCATGGTTTCCTCCTAATCTCGGTTGATGTCATTCAGCTCAGCTGTTCACAACATTACACTACTGGAGGCAACAGGTGATCTCATCCATATCTACGGCTGATGAGGTGATTCGGCCACAATGGGCCCGTCTGAATCCCCCTGCTTTAAACTTCCGACAAGGACCAAAAACTCTCTAAGGTCTGTGTAGTTCTTCAGAAAACCTGGACTATCCTTCCTGTAATAGGGCATAGGTTGTTTTCATCAGGGTCCGTAATTCACCTGTTAAGAAAGACACTGAGCTCGTGGGAATGTAACATAATATGTTCGGGCCTTTGCACCCCCCCCCCACCTCCCCTTGCAGTGAGGTCTGTGAGATAAGGGGGTCTGCTGTAGTCAATTCCTGAGCCCTCTCCACTGGTCAACTGACTGCTCCTCCAGTGTCCTTCCCGGGGGTGTGCTGTGCAGTGGGCCAGCTGGTTTGCCCCCCTGCAGCAGCAAGCCGACTATTTGCCCTGGCTTGTCGTATAAGCTCATCCGCTCGTTTCTTTCCTCCGCCTTTCATCCTCATGCTGTTAGAGGCCTGCTCCTATGTATCTTCTGCTCCCAGTACCATGAGGTCTCACTGTAGGCTTGGCTGGTTGGTCGCCATATATCTCCAGTACCTGCATCCATAAGTGGACCTACAGTGCTATGTGCCACCATCTTGGTCCAGGAAGTGGTGACTCCGGAAGGGGCGGGCGTTACCCCAGAAGGAAGAGGATGTGACATCCTAATGGGAGTAGTAGGCGGGGCTGGAGTAGGAAGTGACATGGAAGGGGCGGGCAGTGGCACTAAAGGTTCAGGTAGTCTGGGTGTACTGTGCGGCAGTGGCTGGAGCATAGGTGTGTGTTACAGAGCAGGGTGGACTTGTGTCACAGGTGGCTTGTGCTGGGTGTGGTTTCCCTATTGTTACAGTAGTTTCTGTCTACACCCCTGACTTTGATCTCACCACCCAAGAACAGTCCCTCCGCCATTTCAGGGTTTTGTGGCACAGTATTCACACTTTCCTTTGTTTCAGAAAATTCTCCTTGGGGATGATACACATAGGCAGGCTGCACCCCCAGTCACCACCCTTCTCTATGAATCCAATATAGTTACAGCTGTACCAGGATTCAGTCCATCAAACAAAAAACATCACAAAATCCTTCAATCCTTACCTTCTTTCTTATAAACCCTCATACATTTCCATAATTTAAATCTCAAATGCATTCTTAGGTCTAAATTACACTTTTCAGCTACTTGCAAACTTCTTCAACTACTATACTTACTTAAGCCTAACCTACTTTCATCAAATCCTTCACTACTCTCTGACCCATGGCTGCACTTACTTCTTCCTATCAACAATGGAACTCAAATCTAACGTTTTTAGTTCCTCTAAAACCAGCAGATGCGCTTTTCACCAACCTAAACTCACATACCAAAACTGTGTACTTCTTTGTAGTTCTTTGTTTCTACAATCACAGTTTACGTTTTTCGGACATACAAGACAAAACATCGTATCTATTGTTATAGAAACCGATTTCAGGCACGCTGTTCTCATCATTTCCTCTACACCAAGGAAAAGCTTGAATTCTATTCCACCAACAAATGAATTCTTAATTTAACACAATATGCTTTATTTTTTTCTCCCCAAAGCAGCTGACCATCCGTCCGCCCTCCCAACCGCAGAGATTAGAACTCCCTGTTTATATCCCAGGGGAGATTCTCATAAACCTCAGAGCTGGCCTCTCTGCTTTAGCTCTGTTCCTCCAGCTGCCTTAAACACCCTGCTCCAGCTCTGCTTTTCAATCACGTTCCAAAACATCAATACACCATAAAACAGAAATACACCACAAGGAGTTAATTTGACAGGTCATAGGTTCAATAGCATGGGCCCTAACAATTAACCGATGAACATAGTACAGCAGCACTAGACAAAATGATCTGCTCGGATAAGCAAAGTATAAACTCCTAGCTTACCGACTAGATGTTCAGACGAGTGATGGCGCCTGATCTCTCATCTTCGAACTGCCAGTAGAAGCCCTCACCATTCAGTTTACGTGATAATAAATCAATCCAAGCCATGCTCTACGTTGGGCGACATCTGAAATGGAAAGTAGCCTCAAAGGGGATATTCATGTCCTTGTGGGGGTCCCAATTTATCTTAAAAAAGTAACAAAAGGTGCACCGAGAAAACAAATCACAACAAGCCTTGCTGCTATGAAAGTGCTTCTGCTTATATCCAAATGGTGGCTTTTTTATACCTATTTCAAATTAGTAGATAAAGAAGCATTCACATTACCTGGACTTGTGAGGGTCTATTGCACGTACGTATCTCTAGACCCCTCCACACAGCTCAGGAATGCTTTGACCACAGGGTTGTAACTTCTGAATAGGCGCCATCTTTGATTACACGACGATCTCAACAACTACTACAGGCGGCCCATTTGTTTAACACATTATGACAAAAGATAAACCTACAGCTTTTACATGCTGTATTAAAAAGTTAAGTGGCCTATTATAAATATATATATATTATATATTATATATACATATATGTTATAATGTATATATAAATATATATATATGATATATATTTAATATATATAATTATATAATCTGTATATGTTAGTATATACTAACTAAAACATTAAAATAGAGAACAAAGATCACACATATATTAACATTGTTTCCTCCCATCCACAAAAGAAAATAGAAGGATAAGAGGAGGCAAGGGATATATCTTTTCCTGTTTTTGGCAGCACTTTATGCATACTGTGTTCATATGGGGCGGGATTAGAGATGGGCAAATCGATTCTAACGAAGTGGAATCCGTTTACAATTTCATGAGAAACTTCGGCATGAAATAAGAAGGATTAGGGTGATTCGCGGGAACAAAGCGTGTTTTTAAATGCTAAAATGGCGGCAACACGTGCGTTACCAGGGCATAGAACTCTGGGAGGAAGAAAGGATGGACCCTCAATGACATGTGGCAGACATGAAGCAATCAAGACCGGCGGGAATTCAGTGACGATCACATCACTATAAAGTTGCGGACGCCACCCGCGCAACCACATTCCTCTCGTTTGTGGTCCATGGCATAGCGTCTCTTGCTGCTGAGCCAGCTCTACACAGATCTCTTATACCGCTTTACTTAGCGATTGTGGGGAGAGGGAAAAGACATTACAAGTCTTTACTTGCTTACTCATTGTTCTGATATCTGCTGCTACACAGATCTCATTATACAGCTTTATTAGCGAGTTGTGAGGCGTAAAAAGACCACCTTTGTCTGTTACTTTCTCACTCAGCGTCCTGGATCCCTTTGCTCTATATAAGCTCAACCTGAAGAGAAGCTGCTTTAATCAGAGACTGGGCTCAAGTGCCTAAATTTAATGCCATCAGCCGTTATCATTTTGGTTAGTATTTTTGTGGATCTTCTCCCATGTGTCCAGGGCGGGTGTAATTCTGCCCCAATAAACATTGCAATCTCACTTGTTGTATTATTAGGGAATTTTCCAGTTTCTAAAAATCCCACACAATCCTGATAGTTAGGTATTGGAGTGAAATAGATAGCTTTTTTCATGTCTGCCATCATTTAAATCTCACCTGTTTTTATTAATAAGGGACTTTTCAGATCAAAAATCTCACTCAATCCTGATAGTGTTGTATAGGGATTGAAATACAGACGCGTTTTTTTGTCCGCCATTATTTAAAATTCTTCCTGCTGTATTATTAGAATTTCAGATTTAAGTAATCCACTCAATCCTGTGTTTACGTTTTTGTATTGGGATTGGAAATACAGACCGGCTTTTTTTTGTCGCTATTATTTAAAATTCTCCGTGTTGTATTAATTGAATTTCAGATTCAAGTAATCCACTCAATCCAGCGTACTGTTGTATTAGATTGAACTACAGACCGCTTTTTTTTGTCTGCCATTATTTAAATTTCTCCTGCTGTTGGTATTTTAGAATTTTAAATTTCAAGTAATCCACTCAATTCCTATGTTGCTGTTTGTGTTGATTGAAATAAACCACTTGTTTTTTACCGCCAATATTTAAATTTCGTCCTGTTGTATTTATAGGGAATTTAAAATTCAAGTAATCCACTCAATCCTGTGTCACTGTGTATTGTGGAATGAAATACAACAGCTTGATTGTCCCGCCAATATTTAAAATTCCTCCTGTTATGTAGGGAATTTCAGATTCAGTAATCCCCTCAATCCTGTGTTACTGTTTGTATTGAGGGATAGAAATACAGACCGCTTTTTTGTCCGTCAATTATTTTAATTTCTCCTGCTATTATTATTAGGGAATTTTAAAATTCAAGTAAATCACTCAATCCTGAGTTAACTGTTGTATTGGGATTGAAATAACAGACCGCTTTTGTCCGCCATTATTTAAAATGACCTGTTGTAATTAGGGAATTCCAGATTCAAGTAATTTTACTCAATCCTGTGTTACTGATGTATTGGGATTGAAATACACAACCGCATTTGTTTGTCCGCCATTTATTTACATTCTTCTGCTGTATTATTAGGGAATTTTTAAATATAAGTAATCCACTCAATGCTGAGTTTTCTGTTGTATTGGGATAGAAATACAGACAGCTTTTTGTCCGCCATTATTTAAAGTTCTCCTTTGTAATTATTAGGAATTTAAAATTCAAGTCATCCACTCAATCCTTGTTACTGTTGTATTGGGATTGAATACAGAAACCAGCTGTTTTGTCCGGCCATTATTTAAAATTCTCCTGTAGTAATTAGGGAAATTCAGATCCAAGAATCCACTCAATCCTGTGCCCTGTTGTAATTGTGGGATTTGCAATACCAACCACTTTTTTGTCCACCATTATTTAAAAATTCCTCCTGTTGTATTAGGGATTTCAGATTCAAGTAATCCACTCAATCATGTGTTACGTTGTATTGGGAATTGAAATACAGACGGGCTTTTTTGTCCGCCATTATTTAAAATGATCCTGTTGTATTAGGTAATTCCAGATTTCAATTAATTTACTCAATCCTGGTTAGCAGTTGTATTGGGATTAGAAATACAAACCGCAATTGTTGTCCTGCCATATTTACATTACATCTGCTGTACTTTTAGGGAATTTTAAATTCAAGTAATCCACTCAATGCTGTTTTACTGTTGTATTGGGATTGAAATACAACCACTTTTTTGTCCTCCATTATTTAAACATTTCCTTCTCCTGTTGTATTAGTTAGGGAAATTTAAAATTCAAGTAATCCACTCAATCCTGTGTACTGATTGTATTAGGGAAATTGAAAATACTGACAGCTTTTTTGTCCCGCCATTCTTTAAAATTCTCCTGTAGTATTAGGAATTCAGATTCAAGAAATCTACTCAATCCAGTGACACTGTTGTATTGGGATTTAAAAAACCAACCACTTTTTTTGTCCGCCATTATTTAAAAATCTCCTTGTTGAGTATTAGGGATATTCAGATTTCAAGTAATCCACTCAATCATGTGTACTGTTGTATTGGGTTGAAATACAGACCACTTTGTTAGTCCGCCAATTATTTAAAATTCTCCTGTTGTCTTAGGGAATTTCAGATTCAAGTAATCCACTCAATCCTGTGTTACTGTGGTATTGAGATTGAAATTCAACCCACTTTTTTGTCCGCCATTATTTAAAATTCTCCTGTTATGTTAGGGAATTTCAGATTCAAGTAATCCCCTCAATCCTGTGTTACTTTGATAGTTGGGATTGAAATACAGAGCGCTTTTTTGTCCTCCATTATTTAAATTTCCCTGCTTTATTATTAGGAATTTTAAATTCAAGTAATTCACTCAATCCTGTGTTACTGTTGTACTGGGATTGAAAATACAGACCCGCTTTTTTTGTCCCGCCATTATTTAAAATGATCCTCTGTTGTATTAGGGAAATCCAGATCAAGTAATTTACTCAATCCAGTGTTTACTGGTTGTATTGGGATTGAAATACAAACTGCTTTGTTTATGTCCGCAATTATTAACATTTCTTCTGCTGTATTATTAGGAAATTTAAATTCAAGTAATCCACTCAATGCGTTGTTACTGTGTTATTGGGATTGACATACAGAGCCTCCTTTTTTGTCCGCCATTATTTTGAATTTCCCTCCTGCTGTAATTATTTAGGGAATTTTAAATTCATGTAATCCACTCAATCCTGTGTTCTGTTTTATTGGGATTGAAATACAGACCGCTTTTTTATCCGCCATTATTTAAATTTCTCCTGCTGTATTATTAGGAATTTCAGATTCGTGGGAATCCTCTAATCTTGTTAGTGTTGTAACTTAAGGTGAAATACAGGTGTGGTATTTAGCAAATACAGACATCTTCAATACAACAGAGTCTGTAAATTTTGATCAGAAAGTATGTCAACAGAGGAGGTGGCAGGCTCTTCACATGCTAGTAGCAGTGGCAAAAACGTTCCTGGAGCAGGCACAGGTCACATCACAGTAAGGGGACGTGTCAGCAGGGGTGACTCAGTGAGGCAAGAACTGCCGGTGTCATCTAGTGGCCGTGAGTAGACCACCAACCCAAGGGTTCTTGATTGGTTGGTGGTAACGTCAGACACAACCCTTAGCTGGCATGGCCCGGTAGCGGGTCAGCGGCCCTCACCTGTCCTCAACCCGCCTCTGTCCCGTTCGGTTCCTTCAGCCAGAGATCTACTATGTGGTCTGGGCTCACCGCCACTATACAGCGAGTACGAACTCTTTGAGGACAGTCAGCAGCTACTTGGCAGCGGAGAGGTGGGGCTGACATCTGCTGCTTCTTGCAGTTATGTTGCAAGCAGTCAGGCTCTGCATACTGAGGTCGTTGAGGAGAATAACAGTGACTGGTAAACAGAAATCGATGATGATGAAACCGATCGCACTTGGGAGCTGGGTGAAGCAAGGGCTTCATCATCATCGTCGGGAGAAGAGGGTGTCAGCTTGTGCGTCAGGCAGCGGCGCAGCCAGCAAGTCGGTAGTGTGGCCGTGAGTCAGCAGGGTGGCAGCAGTGCGAGGACGGGAGCCAAACTGCCGTGGGGTAGAAAACCCGCTTCGCAGGTACAAGAAAGTAGCGGCACAGGGGCTCAGCGAGGCAGCAGCGTTAGTAGCCACTCAGTGTGGAGCGTTGGCGGTAAAATCACCTACTCGGCGGTGTGGCAGGTTTTGCTAAGACACCAGAGGAGCCGAACATGTGTATATGTAGAATCTGTGGGCAGAAAGTGAAGCGTGGCCAGGGAGCTAACGTTGGCACCTTGGCCCTGCGTCAACACATGCAGCGTCACCATCCAGTGGCCTGGGAGAAACGTGTCTCAGATGTGGTGGTCCATCCTGCCGCCACAGCAACAGCAGCAGCAGCGCCCAGTGGCATGTATGCCATTGCAGCCAGTCAAGGCTCCACTACCTCTGCCGAAGGGAGCTGTTTGTCTTTGCCATCATCTCCTGAACCAGATGCTCCTGCTCCTCGCCACTTATGGCGCCAGCAGTTGTTCAACGAGGCGATTGCCAAGAGACAACTGTATGCGTCCAACCATCCTAAGGTGCCGAAGCTGACCGTGCTCCTGTCCAAGTTGTTGGTACTACAGTCCCCCCTTTCCAAGTGGTGGACTCGGCACCGTTCAGAGAACTAATGGATTGTGCCGAGCCGAGGTGGAGAGTTCCAAGCCGTAATTTCTTTTCCAAAAAGGCAGTACCAGCCCTTCACACATATGTAGAACAGAAGGTGGGCCAGTCCTTGAGCCTATCAGTTTCTTCCAAGGTGCACGGCATTGTGGACGTGTGGAGCTGTAACTGTGGTCAGGGACAGTACATGTCCTTTACGGCCCACTGGGTGAATGTGCTTCCTGCTCAGCCACACCAACAACTTGGACAGGAGACGCCGCTTTCTCCTCCACGTTGTCAAACTGCTGCTCCGGCGCCAATGTCCGCCTCCTCCTCCACCACCACCTCAGCCTCCACAAGTCTAAGTGCTGCTCCATCATACCACATGTGCAGAGCACAGCGGTGTCACGCAGTTCTACACCTGGTTTGTCTTGGCGAACAAAGTCACACAGGGGAGGAACTGATCGGCGTCATGCAGCAAGATATCGATGTTTGGCTTTCTCCACACCAACTGCAAATCGGAACCATGGTGAGGGACAATGGGAGTAACATGGTGTCCGTGCTGCACCGAGGAGGGATGGTCCATGCGCCCTGCATGGCGCATGTGTTCAATCTGGTTGTGAAAAGGTTCCTGAAGTCTTCCACCGATCTTAAAGACATTCTAAAAATTGGCAGGAAACTGTGCATGGATTTTATACATTCCTACAAAGCCAGTCACACCCTCCTCGAGCCGCAGTGGCAGAATGGCCTCCCCCAATACATGCTGATATGCGATGTTTCCACCCATTGGAATTCCAGCCTCCACATGTTAGACCGACTGTATGAAAAGAGGCCATTAACGATTTTTAGATGATCCAAGTGGACAGGAGTACTCCCCTGTGTAACTTTGATGTCAACTAGTGGCAGCTCATGTGTGACACCTGCCATTTGTTGAGGCCGTTTGAGGAGGTCATGTTATTTGTCAGTCGCCAGGACTACGGGATGAATAACGTCATTCCACTGCTTCATGTCCTCGAACAGATGTTGCAAAATCTGTCTGGACAGGGGACTGGAGACGTGGCGACTACATCTCGCGGCCAAATGAGTCCGGTGGGGGCTGAACTGGAGGAGGAGGAGAACATTGGAGCACAAGCATTATCTGGTGAAATTAGTGTTTTTTCTACCTAGGTGAGAGGAGAGGAGGAGCAGGAGCAGCCAGAGGAGGTAGATGGAGATGAGGAAGACGAGGCAGATGACCCGCAAGCACCGTGGCAGTATACAGTGGAGATGGAGGCAGGGAGTCCCTCAGAGTCATATGTGCAGATGGCCCGCAGCATGCTGATTTGCCTGGCTAGTGACAGCCTAATAGTTAGCATCCGGCAGAGGGATGACTTCTCCACCCTATTGGATCCTCGCTACCAGTCCAAAATGGGAGCCTTTTTCCCAGCTGCCGAGAGGGAGGAGAAACTGGCGTACTATAGAGAAATCCTGTGTAGTCAGTTGGCCGCTGCCTATGTGCGCCATCATCCATCCTCTGGCAGGTCTGACTGCGGGGGTTCCTCATCGCTCACGTACCACTGCCATGGCTTCTATGTGGAGGTGGGGGAGGGGGATAGGAGCAGTAGTAGCTCCAATAGCAGCAGCCTAAGTCTGGAGTCGGTGATTAGCAGCTTCCTTCACCCGCCTAGTGAGGAGAGTACTCAGCAGCAGCAGGACCTGGAGCAAACCCTAAAACAGCAGGTGGTGGCCTACTTGGACAGCACTCTGCCACCCCAGTTTGAAGAACCGCTGGACTACTGGGCAGCCAAACTGGATGTGAGGCCGCAACTTGCCGAGTTTGCACTGGAGAAGCTGTCCTGCCCGGCCAGTAGTGTGGCATCAGAGCAGGTGTTCAGTGCGGCGGGGGCCATCGTTCCCCAAGGAGAACACGCTTGTCCACCCGAAATGTGGAGAGACTGACCTTTGTCAAGATGAATCAGGCATGGATCAGCCAGGATTTCCACACACAAATGCCTTATGCATCAGATTAGATCAGCCATTACACCTCCCCAAAACTTTGAGAAATGAGTCTGGATTCTAACTACCTGCCTCTGCCACTATTCTGATGCTGCCACCCGCCTGATTCCACACATCTGCTGCAGGTGCTACATCTACATCTGCTACATCTGCCTCCCACCATCTTTACCAAGGACTAGTATTGCCACCCGCCTCCACACTCTGTCATTGTGCCACTCTCTGACCTCATGCTGCTGCTGCTGCTGCAGCAGCTGCCGCCGCCATCTTCGCACTCTATCATTGAGCCACTCTCTGACCTCATGCTGCTGCTGCCGTCACCTCCACACTGTGTCATTGTGCCAATCTGTGACCTCATGCTGCTGCTGTTGCTGCCGTCACCTCCACACTGTGTCATTGTGCCACTCTATGACCTCATGCTGCTGCTGTTGCTGCCATCACCTCCACACTCTGTCATTGTGCCACTCTATGACCTCATGCTGCTGCTGCTGTTGATGACGTCATCTCCACACTGTGTTATTGTGCCACTTTGTGGGCTCCTGATGTTGCTGCCACCTCCAGAATTTGTCATTGTGCCACGCTGTGGCCTACTCATGCTGCTGCCAAGAGACCGCTGTCTCACTGGAACACCCTGTGGTTTCCTAATGCTGTTTCCACCCTCACCACTCTATGACATTGCCACTATGTTTGGTTTTCCCCTTCTTTTCATCTGTCAGAAGGAATGAAAAGCATCAGGATTGATAGCCAAAAGCAGGAGTGGATACAGAACACAGAAGACATGCAAATATCCCATTTACTGGTCATCTCTGTTTTGGATCAACTCCTGTTTGTTTTTGGCTTTAGCAATACTGATGGATTATTGACTGATTGAGAGTGGACACTGAAGGTTGACAGGAAGTGTAAAATGATCAGAGACGTCAATGCAAAATTACTGCCAACACCCTCTCCACTCATTCGGGGGACTTCTACATGTATCAGTGTTTAAAAGAACAGGTTCTGTCATATCTTGTGATGGTTTAAAGCTCTGGCCTCATGGAGTGACCCCTGCTGTGACGTCCCCTTACTGTGTTGAGACCTGTGCCGGCTCCAGTAACCTACTACTGTGTTCTTTGACGCTATCGTAGGATCTTAGCCCTCAGCTTGTTTTTTTCCAGCTGGCGCTACCATGACTTTGTCAGGCTGCATTCCCGCTTCAGTTTTTGGTCAGTTTTGCCCCCGTAAGTGCCCAGGGAATTTTAGAGTGAAGCGATTCTAATAGCGACGGCTGTCATGTGCGTGTCATACTAAAACACAGCATTGTAAGAAGACCAAACCAAGCTCCCTACAGGCTCTCTGCAGCCAGGAAATAGCTGTTTTATAATGAGATTAGTCATGAATATATTCGGGTTGACACAAATTTTGTCAGAAAATTCGGCGAACTCGGCGAACCGAATTTTTGAGAAATTTGCCCATCTCTAGGCATGATGTGGGTGCAGTTCATGAATAAGTTGAGGACTTTAACGAGGTGTGGGGTTATTTCCCGGCTCAAGTTTTTAGAAAATTCCCCTGTAACACCATCAGGTCCTGGGGCTTTCTGATTACCTAAATTCTTAATGGCCTGAGAGACCTCCTCCTCTGAGATGGGATTATTTAAAAAAAATTTATCATCATTCAACAGAGTACGTAGAGCAGGATTATTAAACCATATACCTGGATTAACATCGACAGTATCCTCCCGCATAGAAACATAGAAATCTTGGAAGACGCTATTGATGTCAAAATCCGAGTGTTGGATGGTTCCCGAGGAATACTTCAGGACTCTAATAGTAGTGGTGGAGTGAGGGCAACTTCCTAGCCTTGTCATACTTGCCATATCCAAACAATATTGCAGATCTTATTGATTGTTTTGATACTTCCCTGAGCGCCATCAAACGGTCAAATTCTCTTTTGGTAGTAGTCCAGCTTGATTTAGAAGCACACAAGGGGGTTGTCAGAAAGTTAGTATAAGCATCACATGGTTGACTCCCCAATACTTTGGTACGCAATACATTTTTTTTCCCGCTTATTGATATGAGCTAGAATACGGCTCCGGAGAACTGCCTTTGCTGTTTCCCAAAGAAGAGTTGGTGGTGTGGAATCTGCTTGGTTGTCTTTCAGAAATTAAAACCACCCTTAGAATAGTATTAAAGTCTTGATCCTTATATAGGAATGAGGGGAACTGCCAAAGGTAGAACCCTTTGGGGGTAGTATCATGACGGTAAAGAAGTACTGGGGAGTTATCAGAGATAACTAGTTCTTCTATATCACAGGTATCAACTCACTCAGAAATCCTAAGTGATATAAGGTAATCAGTTTGAGACCACAAATCATGCAAATATTAGAAGAAGGATAATTCTCTCCCTTCTGGGTGTAGGGATCTCCAAATGTCTATTAATTTAGTGTCTGAGGAAGGGAGAAACTTGGACGCCTAAGAACATCGTCCCAACTGTGAAACATGGGGGTGGCAGCATTATGTTGTGGGGTTGTTTGGCTTCAGAATTGACTGGTGCATTTCACAAAATAGATGGCATTATGAGGAAAGAATATTATGTGGCAATACTGAAGCAACATCTCAAGACATCAACCAGGAAGTTAAGGGATTGTCTCACTACAAGGTTTGCCCTTCAGATTAAAGACCTTTAAAAAATAAGCATGTTTTCAATATACTGTATATCAATTAAATTTCTCCTACCATTTTCTGGATATCCTGTTTTATAGGGGCTCCTTTGGCTCCTCAGGTTTCTGTAGTCACCGACCTGCCCGTTCTTTCTCATAGGCTGTATCTTCTGCCTATCATCACTACAGGTCGGGGACTCAGGAGCGCGCAGACAGACAAAGTTCCACAGATAAATCGCAGGCGCAGTGATACATTGTGCTGTCCCCATCCTGCCCTCTCCACAGACACATCACAGGCACAGTGATACATTATGCTGTCCCTGTCCTGCCTTCTGAATGGAGGATGGGGACAGCATAGTGTAGCATCGCAGGCACAGTGAATGTGTGGAGAGAGCAGGACGGGGACAGTAAGTGTATTACTGTACTTGTAATGTATCTGTGGAGAAAGCAGGCACGCACAGGGTTAACCCTGGCAGCAGGAAGCACCCTAAACCTTGGCTGGATAGAAGGGACTGCAGCCAGAGGAGAGCCCTCCCCATTAGGGCTGCTTCTATTGTGCTAGTTTATTTGTTTAGCTGCTACAGATTTCAATCTAAAGGATGGGTACTGTGAAGTTTATGGCCATTCATGTTTCATCTACTGTAGTTAGTAGATGAGTTACAACTTTGAATCAGAGAGGCATGGGGCAGAAAACGTATTTAAACAAATGTAATTAATGCTGTTTGTGTAGACTAGAGATGTTACCAATGCTAATACAAGAGTGACTGACTGAGCCATAGGGATCTAGTCAGGCAGGATTGATGACGGGATCTAATGAGGCAGGAGTGATGATGAAACTAGGTGCAGGGAGGTGGGGAGGAGAAGAGGCAGACAAGAAGCACGCCCCTGAATTCAAAAATCCTGTGGAGGGGGCATGGCCTGCCATGTGAGCAGTTGGATGCAGGATACTAGAGCTCCTCACAGGAATCCTCTAAACACACAGAAGGCGAAATAGAAATGGGACCCAAAAGAGTCAAAAAGTCGGCTAAGCAACTCAACACCCCTTCCCTAGGGGATATCCCGATTTCAAACTATTTTTCACCCCTCTAGGACCTGAACAGAGACGACCTACTCTCCCGCGCATCCACGCCATCTTCTCCAGCCCCCTTATCACAGGCGGAGGACTGCTCAGGCACCCACGTGTAGCCGAGGGGAGCCGGGATATCGCAGCAGCCTACATGCTCAACACCAACCACACTGCTCTTTGGTGTCCTTACCAGCTGCTCCAACCTCGCCGCTCTCGCCTCTGCAGTGCGCCGCACAACAGATTCAGGTACCGGCCGCAGCCACATCGCTCGCCTCCGGTGACTCGCCGGGACTTTCCCCCTCTCCCTTACCACTTCCCCTATCTGGGACTGTACTTTCTCAGGGGAGCCCCGTACAGACAGGCCAGTCCTTTCCATCGGCCCCGACGCCACTGACCGCCATCTTAGACCCCCACATTCAAGCCCAGATGCCATCTTCTTTTACAGGGGATCTCCCAGGTGATACCCAGGCCGCATGGAAGGGGAGCCCTGTACAACCTGCTCTAACTGGTCATGTCTCCCAGACACCTTTAACTAGCGAATGCTACGTCCAACAGACCTACATAATCCCTTTGTGAGCTGAGATCACCTGAGGACTCAGATATGGACTCATCAGCAAAGTGGGCCACTGAAACCCCTCCCACATTCCACCATGCTGCAGTGGACTCTCATCCTCAGGCCCCTCTAGTTCCCAGGATGCCACAATCCATGGATGCCAAGAAGCCACCCTCACCCGCTGCCTTGCAGAACCCGACAACACGCCGTGAGGCGACTCTCTCAAAACAAAACAACATCCTCGCACTTTGGCTGATGCCAGGCCTAAAATTATCTCCTCTATAACAGAAGACGAGACACTTGCAGCCTCTTCAGGCATCAGTAGACCGCCCACTTTGAATAATGTTGGTCCTCAACATGGACTTCTTGCACCAGTGTCAGGTGAACCCACAATGTCACAACCCAACAACGGCTCTGGTTATGGATCCCCACAGTTCCAGACAGCGCCCGTTAAGGAGACGTCGGCATGGGCTGATAATCCACCTCCCTCACAATCTCGCGACATACAGGGACAACAAATCCGCGGAACACTCTTGACTCCTCAAAGTGTCAATTGGAATTCCAACCCGGGATCCCCCTTATGGGCGAACAGCCCCAACCCGCCGCCAACGGACACTTATCGCCAGACCCATCCTCTCTCCATTTCAATTCCTGCAGCCAGTGGCCAATCAACATTCTTATCTCCTCCAGAAGATGCTCTCCAAGCCTTAGCCGCCCACCCCGAATTGCAGGCACTGTTAACGCTCCTTCCTTCAAAGAGTGATATGCAGCAACTAGGTCGGGATCTCCAACAAGCCTGGCGTCAAGATCTACAGCCAGTACAGACTACGGTGACAGCCCACCAGGAGAAAATCCAGCAGATTGAACAGATTCAAGATTCTACAAATCTCACCATCGCAACTCTACAAGCCTCCATAGCTGCCCAGTCTGAAAGCCAAAGTTGGCTTCCCACCTGAATGATCTAGAAAACCGCAGTAGACACAACAAAGTCAGAATACGTGGGTTGCCTGAGACTGTCCGCACTTCGGAACTAATTCCCACACTCACCGAGATATTTAACCATATCCTGGGTCGGCCACTGGATACTTAAATTGAGCTCATCGAGCTCTTCACCCCCAAAGCCAGGACCCCACCCGTCTGAGGGACGTAATTTGTAGAATCCATCATTATATCCTCAAAGAGGAGATCCTGAGGAAGGCCCGCCTCATGCAATCTGTAATGCTTGAGGACACCAGGATTGGTCTTAATCCGGACCTCTTCAGGCACACCCTGCGCATGCGCTCTGCCCTTAAGCCGCTTCTCACAATGCTCCAGGACTGGCGAATTCAATATAGATGTTTTCCATTTGCCCTCCAGGTCAAGCAGGGGGACACTCTTGTTACCCTTCGGTCCCCTTCTGATCTCCAATCTTTCACCACCGCACTTCGACTGCCCATGGTGGAGGTCCCAGACTGGTCAGCTGCAACCGACTTAATTTCACCTGGACCAGCGACCTCCCTTCATCGCTCGAATCATCGCTCTACAGTCTCCACATCTCCAAAGACCCAATGTTTGAACCCTCAATGGAAAAACACAGAGGAGTCCGCTCCATCGACTAGCCTGCCACGTTGATGATTTGTCAAGGAACTGTAAGATTACTGTGCAATTCCTGCTTACCTCTACACTTCTCCCCAATTACAGAGAGACATTTCTGACATTGATGTTACTTCTTTGCCAGTATAGTTTGGTCTTTTTTACCCATTTAACAGAGGCACTGAACTGTTCACGATACCTCTTCTTCTTCACTCCTGATAGATGGCTTGAAATGCTGGTTAGATCCCTTCCTTCTCCCCCCACTTTCTTCTAACACTGGGTCCCCATCTCAGTAGAGTTCTTTCTTTAAGTAAACTGTTGTGTTAGTCGCCTTCTATTGTATTCCCAGCAGTAACAGTACTAAACCTCCTCTTCCTCTTCCTCCCCTCTCCCCCCACCTTTTTTTTTCTTTTCCCTCTTTCTTCCCCTCTTCTTTCTTCTCTCCTCTTTTCTTGCTGCCTCCAACTGAAACTCCATTATTCCTGTTGAGCTGAGCTCAAACCTCTCGCCTTTGATACATCTTAATTAGCCATGCGAAGCAGCCATGATTGTCCCCCAGTGATGTTGGCCATGCTTTTCTTTTGGCTTAATGCAGCTAACAGTCTGCCATGTTTATTTGGGTTCTATTTCAATATCCTGTCCCTACCCCTTTGCCAATCGTTGCGAGTTTCACCGTCAGATTCTTTTTTTTAACTCTTGTGTATCTCAAAGAGTGCTCTTTAACTTCTACTAATGCATACCATTAGAATCACATCCCTTAACGTTAAGGGATTCAAAATTCCCGAAAAATGGTCCCGAAAAGCATCTCCTGCAGGAGCGTGCTAAAGTCATCCGCAACAGGTACTTCCCTGCCTGGTACCATAGCAGTAATCCCTCCCAAAAAACTAAGGGAGTAGCCATATTTATTCACAAATCCCTCCCCGCACAGGTTCTAGATGTCTTCAGAGACACAGATGCCAGAGCCGTCTTTGTGAAATGCAGCATACAGGGGCACATCTATACTATAGCCAATACTCTATGTACCTAATACTAACCAGTTATCCTTTCTATCCAAGGTTTTGGATGACCTCACCTACTTTGCACTGGGACAAATTGTCCTGTGTGGTGGTTTTAATCTGACTCTCCACCCTATGACTCTTCTATGGGCCACTCTGCTGTCTTCCACCACTTGATAAACAAGGTTAAAGTTTTGCTACATAACATGCAACTCTCAGATGTGTGGCACTTACTGCAACCTGAAGAGAAGGATTATACATTCTTAGAGAACTGACACAATTACGCAAGGACATTCTCTTCCTCATGGAGCAAAAACACAAATATTATCGTCAGATATTTGCTACAATGTCGTATGTATGGAGTAATAGACCTGGAAAGTGCCTGACCCAAGCTCTGAGGGAGAAAAGAGCTTCTCTGTTTATCCCCCAGATCAAAAAGTCAAATGGGCACTTAGTGTACCTAACCGAGGACATACTCTGTGCTTTACAGGAATATTACTCCAACCTTTATAACCTCCCCACACCCACGTCACAAAAACATCTTGCAGGCCACAAAGCTTCCCTACAGGACTACCTCCAGAAAACATCCCTCCCCACCTTACCCTCAGATGTGATGGTTTTCCTGGAGGAACCACTTACCAAAGCAGAGCTAGACTTTGCCATAGCTTCCCTTCCTGCAGGTAAAAGCCAGGACCCATATGGCTATACAGCTAAATTTTATAAGGTCTTACAGGAAGACCTCTCCGCCCCACTTTTACATGTCTTTAATTCTGTCTCCAATCATTCCCCATTTGACCCGGCATTTCTTAAAGCTCACATTACTGTAATACCCAAAGACGGAAAAGATCGAACATTGTGCCAGAGCTACCGACCAATTTCTCTCATTAACACCGACGCTAAATTGTTTGCCAAATTGATTGCCCTGTGCTTATCTCCTCTGTTGAGTGACATTATACACCTTGACCAAGTGGGTTTTATCCCCCTGAGGGAGGCAAGGGATAACACCTTGAAGACTTTCACTTTAATTAATCACGTTCAACGCAATGGTGTCCCCTGTATGCTGCTTTCGTTAGATGCAGAGAAGGCTTTTGACCGCGTGACCGCATCCTAGAATTTCTATGCCAACTCTAACCAAAACGAAAGCTAATGGGGGCCTATCTTTACCAAACTTTCAAACCTACTATCTGGCTGCATCATCAGTTAGAATCTTGGATTGCTTTCATCATGTGCATTCTAAACTCTGGGTTCAACTTGAATCCGCAATATACAGAAGCCCAACCGCAGCTATACCTTGGTTGCCCTCGACTTGGTTACCTAAAAAGGCTCTCAATCTAGTCCCCCTGCTCAAACAGACTGCGACGTGAATCCACAAATCTTATACCTCTTCAATGAATATCATCAAGGCGGGAGGACCGCTCACTCCCCTTACAGGCAATCCAGGGGTGCCCAAGACACTGAGTATGGGACTTTGGCCTTGGTGGGGAGAAAGGTTTTGTGATAATGAGGGATGTTATTGCAGGCAATGCCCTCAAACCATACCCTGATTATGTTGCAGACCCAGGGAACATAAACTTCTCTAGATTGCATTATTATCAATTACGCAGTGTCTACTCTACCTCTAAAGATCCACAGTACACATCTACTCTCAAGGATCCATGGACTCCTAGTGACTACTGAGGAGCCTCCGACCTTAACTTTTCAGAGGGCATGGGAGAGTGAACTCTCAAGGACTTTTTCCAGTGATGAATGGAGAAAAATATTCATTCTTGCTCATGGAACCTCTGTGTCAGTGAGAATACAAGAGATGAACTATAAGGTTATTTCTCGCTGGTACAGAGTACTATCCTTATTGCACAACCTTTTCCCCTCGGTCTCTAATCTCTGCTGGCATTGTTTTAAAGAGGAAGGCACGATGCTGCATATGTGGTGGGAGTGTTCCTCTTTACAACCCTTCTGGCTTAAAATAATTGACACAATCAAGTTGATTGTGGGTGAAAGACTGCAAAATGACCCAGCCGCCCTACTTCTTTTTGCAATACCGCATCCAGTCCACTCTCTGAAAGGTCAATTACTCACTTTTTTGTTAAACACAGCCAAATAAGTTATACCCAGACTGTGGCGCTCCACGCTAAGCCCTTCACTTACGCATTGGTTTCGGGAGATCCACACGGTCTGTAGATTAGAGTCCCTACTGCGTCCCTTCTCTGTTTACATCTTGTATCTTCTCTTTTGCTTTCTCATTAGCTGGACTTATTATGTCTTATATGTTCTAATGTCTGGACTAGCCTTGACGCTCTTCATGTTATTATTGCCTTTATTGCTGTACCACCATTTTTTCTTCAATAAAGCTTTGAATGTAAAAAAAAAAATAAAAAATCCTGTGGAGACAGAAGCACTGAGGTAGGCTGAAAACCTGTAATGAGACAACCCCTTTAAAGATTGGGCGGAGATGGGTCTTCCAAGTGGACAATGACCCGATGCATACTGCCAAACTGGTTACATAGTGGTTACATAACCAAGTCAATGTTTTAGAGTGGCCATCAAAAAGCCCTGATCTCAATCCTATTGAAAATTTATGGGCAAAGCTGAAGAGGCTCAGTTACAGGATATCAAAAATGTTTGATCCAAGTCATACAGTTTAAGGGCAATGCTACCAAATACTAATGAAATGTATGTAAACTTTTGACTTTGCAGAAAGTGATAAAAAAGGCCTTTAAAAATTCTCTCTCTCTCTTTATTCTGGCATTTATCAAATATACACTATCGTTCAAAAGTATGGGGTCACTTAGAAATTTCCTTATTTTTGAAAGAAGAGCACATTTTTTTTTCAATAAAGCTAACATTAAATGAATCAGAAATACACTCTATACATTATTAATGTGGTAAATGACTATTCTAGCTGCAAACATCTGGTTGTTAATGCAATATCTACATAAGTGTATAGAGGTCCATTTCCAGCAACCATCACTTCCAGTGTTCTAATGGTACATTGTGTTTGCTAACTGTGTAAGAAAGCTATTGGATATTTTGAACACCCTTGAAAACCCTTGTGCAAGTATGTTAGCACAGCTGAAAAGAGTTTTGCTGATTAGAGAAGCTATAAAACTGACCTTCCTTTGAGCTAGTTGAGAATCTGGAGCATTACATTTGTTGGTTCGATTAAACCCGCAAAATGTCCAGAAAAAGAGACTTTCATGTGAAACTTGACAGTCTATTCTTGTTCTGAGAGATGAAGGCTATTCCATGCGAGAAATTACCAAGAAACTGAAGATTTCCTACAACGGTGTGTACTACTCCCTTCAGAGGAGAGCAGAAACAGGCTCTAACCAGAGTAGAAAGATAAGTGGGAGGCCCCACTGCACAACTGAGCAACAAAACAAGTACATTAGAGTCTCTAGTTTGATAAATTGACGCCTCACAGGTCCTCAACCGGCAGTTCCATGAAATAGTAACCGCAAAACGCCAGTGTCAACATCTACAGTGAAGAGGCGATTTTGGGATGCTGGCCTTCAGAGTAGAGTGCCAAAGAAAAAGCCATATCTGAGACTAGCTAATAAAAGGAAAAGATTAATATGGGCTAAAGAACACAGACATTGGATAGAGGAAGATTTGAAAAAAGTGTTATGGACAGATGAATCGAAGTTTGAGGTGTTTAGATCACACAGAAGAACATTTGTGAGATGCTAAACAACTGAAAAGATTCTGGAAGAGTGCATGGTGGAGGTAATGTGATGGTCTAGGGTTGCTTTGGTGCTGGTAAAGTGGGAGATTTGTACAAGGTAGAAGGGATTTTGAATAAAGAAGGCTATCACTCCATTTTGCAACGCCATGCCATACCCTGTGGACAGCGTTGATTAGAGCCAACT
Organism: Phyllomedusa bahiana; assembly: GCA_025379985.1. Lineage (NCBI taxonomy): Eukaryota > Metazoa > Chordata > Amphibia > Anura > Hylidae > Phyllomedusa > Phyllomedusa bahiana. The sequence continues at coordinate 36,456 of JAODAL010010683.1, read as the reverse complement.
TCATCCTGCAACAGGGCAATGACCCAAAGTACTCCTCCAAATTATACAAGAACTATTTAGGGAAGAGGCAGGCAGCTGGTATTCTCTCTGTAATGGGGTGGCCAGCGCAGTCACCAGATCTCAACCCCATTGAGCTGTTGTGGAAGCAGCTTGACCGTATGGTATGCAAAAAGTGCCCATCAAGCCAATTCAATTTGTGGGAGGGGCTTCTGGAAGCATGGGGTGAAATTTATTCAGATTACCTCAGCAAATTAACAGCTAGAATGCCAATGGTCTGCAGTGCTGGAATTGCTGCAAAGGGAGCATTCTTTGACGACAGCAAAGTTTGAAGTAGAAAATTATGATTTCAAATAAAAATCATTATTTCTAACCTTGTTAATGTCTGGACTATATTTCTATTCATTTTGCAACTCATTTGATAAATAACAGTATGAGTTTTCAGGGAAAAGACAAAAATGTCTGGGTGACCCCAAATTTTTGAACAGTAGTGTAAATAATTTTGGTAATTCTAAGTGACATAAAACGGGAAACTTTTATTCTGATTTCATGTCAGATAGTGAGAAAAACATGCATATGTTATGTAGTGTATATAAACTTCCAGTTTCAACTGTACCTAAGTAGCTAAGGAGGGGCACATAGAGCTACTTAACTAAGGAGGGTCACTTATAGAGCTACCTAACTATGGATGGGGGCCACAGTACAAACTGCAGGCTTTCTTGTCCATCATCTTTAGAAGAGGCTTCCCTCTGGGATGACAGCCATGCAGACCAATTTTATTCAGTGTGTGGCATATGGTCTAAGCACTGAAAGGTTGACCTCTCACCCATGTTAACTCTGCAAAATGCTGGCAATACTGGTACGTCTATTTTAAAAAGAAAATCTCTGGATATGACGCTGAGCACGTGCACTCGACCATGGTTGACCATGATGAAGCTTTTCTGAGTGGAACCTGTCTTATTAAACCGCTGTATAGTCTTTGCCACCACAGCAGCTCAGTTTCAGGGTGTTGGCAATCTTCTTAGAGTTTAGGCCATCTTTAATTAAAGCAGAAACTCCTTTTTTCAGATCCTCAGAGAGTTATTTGCCATGAGGTGACATGTTGAACTTCCAGTGACCAGTATGAGAGAGTGTGATAGTGATAACAGCAAATTTAACACATCTGCTCCCCTTGCACACCTGTGAACTTGTAATACTAATGAATTACATGACACCGTGGAGAGAAAATGGCAAATTGGGCACAATTTGTCCATTTTCACTTAGGGCTGTGTGTTGAGTTATTTTGAGGACACACCAAATTTACACTGTTAAAGCTGTACTCTGACTACTTTACATTGTATCAAAGTTTTATATCTTCAGTGTTGTCCTATAAAAAGATATAATACAATAACAAAAATGTGAGGTGTGTACTCATCTATGTGAGACACTGTATATAAGCCCCTCATAGGTAGGTAGGTAGATAAGACCCCTGTAGGTAGATACATAGACCCCCTGCAGCTTGCCCTATGAGCTCGAGTCCAGCATGGATGTTGTGACATCATTACGCTATCTATGCTAGGACGCTGCATGCAGCGGCACAGGGGGCATAATAACCTCGCCGCATTACACCACCCATGACGCTTACTACTGTAGGCTGTAAGGTATTATCTGTGGGCCACTGTTGTCGGCAGAGTTTTCAACTGAATGTGCATCCCGAGGGGCACTGCATTTGCCACCCGATTTTGCCCTCTGTGACTGTGAAACCTGGATAGTTAGTAAGCGAGGAATCACACAAAACAGAGTTCTAAAAAAAAAAAGTTCCATAATTGTTATTTAATTAACATTAACAAAAATTAAAGCCTGTTATAAAAGTTGCTATAATATAAACAAACATCATAGTTATGGGTTAAAAAATACACAAAAACTTTACACAAATTCGTACACAGTATTGTGTCAACTAACTGAATTTTGAAGGCAGATCCATACATTGTTTATATTTAGGTACTGTTTATGCAGGAATGATGCTATAATAAGCTTAACACATCATATGATACTATTCACATATGACACGCACATACTGTCGCAACTGAGCTTTGGTTCCTTTTTCCTACAAATATAAAGCAACTTCTTAAAGGTAATCCACTGGAAATCAGAACAAACAAAGGTTGAGGTATGTTTGGTTACTAAAAAGTTTCTTGACTTATTTAATTTCTATAGTTATTTCCTTTCTTCCTATATTGCAAGGAATATATTTATATCTTTCTGATTTACACAATATGATATACAAAAGATCTATATGTGTTCGCCAGACAAAAATATTATGGGCGACATGTTTGATTTTCGGTGTTAAGACGCCAATTTTTATGCGCATTATAATAGTGTAGAATGCGTCTCATTTATGAACCTGCTCTACTACGGGTCATAAATCAGACGCACTCTAGCTAAACGTCAATTCTGGCTCAGGTAAACCATTTTAAAAGGGGTTTACCTTTCCGCAGTAATGCCCTGGAATTGCCGTATTGAAGCTATAAATCTATAGCTTCGTAATGTTCTAGTGCGCCCTGCCTCCCACACGCCCCCCAAAATCAGGCGCATTACAACGTGCCGTGGGTGCTCTGTAATGCGCCTGATATTGGTATACGGGCGATTTTAAACTATAGCGAACAAGGCCGCGCTAGATGTCGGGCTGAAAAGACGCCAGTCCTATATGTTTATTAACTTAAAGGGATATTACTGAAGTGGGATTTCTGTGCTAAGACACATACCTACTTTATGTGGAGAATGTGAGTTCTATGTACCATTGTGCGCTTCGGAGGTCACAGTGTGGAGCAGAAGCATGGGAAGATTGACCACACATATGCATGACTACACTATGCATGTTACAATCTATGAGAGTTACAAAAAAAAGCTCAAGCCCACTTGCAACCCCTCTTGCACATTCTCCCAGTAGATGGTGGTCTTTTGCATATATATATAGGGTCTTGCCACCAATCTTTAACTTTGTTTCTTTTTTTATTTTTTATTAGTATCAAAAAACATACATACTTAGCACAGTGACCACTTTAAAATGTATATAAATGGGTAACCGTTACCAGGCAATTATTCAAGTCTATTCAGTCCATGCAGACCTGTTTTCCAGCTTAGACCTGCTGTTCCTCTGAGCGTGCAACCTTCATCACCTCAGTGCTCGTTTGCACCAGCCATGTTTCGGGGTCCACCCCCTTTGTCAAGCATATGACATAAATGTTTATAGGAATAGCTCTTTAAATATCAATATATTATGTATATATCAAAAATCTTTCCTTTTGCATGATTTGAGAGAATCTTTACACAAGTTATGTAGCACTTTGGATTAAAATGACCTTGATTATGTAGCACAGAGTTTTGCTTTGGCACTGGCTGCCTTCATAGTTTCAAAATCTTTGCCAGCTTTCCCTATCAAACTCCCAGCTGCTTGTATTTTTTTGCCAAGATGATTTTTAACAATGTTTTTTTTTACAAGGGACTGTGACTGAAGGTTTTTTTTATTGGTTCCATCTGTACAGCTCCCACGCTGATAGCAGCCAATACTTTTCCATAAATAGCCATCACAAACCTTTGAGCAGTGCTGAGACAGACAGAGAAATGAGCAAGATGCTGCTTTGGGCGGGTAAGAGCTAGAAGAATGTTACTTAATTGCCATTTGATGTATTGATTTATAACATACTTAGTTTGTCCCTGTGGTGTTTGGATTGCCAGATAGGCTATGTTCACACCTTTCCATGACAAAAATCCATTGTGGTCTCTGTGGCATAAATTTGTGGCATGTCACATGGATAAGGCTATGTTCACACGGCTTAATTGCGGGACGTAATTACGCCCCGCAATTACGCCGTGTGGACTGGGGCGGGGCGGGAGAGTAAGCAGGGGGCCGGCACTTCGCCGCCCATAGACTATCACTGCTAGCGGCGCGTATACGCCGCTAGAAAGTGACATGTCAATTATCTCCCCGCCCGGCGGATTCGCCGGGCAGGGAGAGGAGACGTAATCCATAGTTCTCTATGAGAACTGTGAATTACCGTAATGAATGGGCCGTTTTCGGCCCGTAATTGGCGCACTTCGGCGCGTAATTACGGACCGAAATACGGCCCATTATAACATGCCTTTAGGCTGTCTAGACCTAAGAAGGCAACATCCTGTTGGATTCCACATGACTAAGGTGACATAATTTTTTTCAGAAACACAATTTTTAAATGTATTTTTCAAATCGTCATTGTAGTTCAAATTGTGAACTACAGCATGGTCTCCTAAAAACAAATGTGTACGGACTTCATGTGGATTTCTTGTTGGTACCTAAAAAAAAAAATACTCAGCGTGAACCTAGCCTAATGATTTTTCATAAACACAGGACGACATGTATGAATTCTGGCGCTGACAGACCAGTTCTAACTAGCTTTAAGGTAGTATAGACTGCACCAGAATGTATGAACCTGTTCTTCTGCAGTTCATACATATAGGCGCAGTCTAATGCCAATATGACAACTCAGGCTCAGACAGACCACCTTTTACTTGGTCTGGCTGTTCTAACTGTTCTGCGCCAAAGTTTTGTCATCAAAGAATCATAAATATGTCTACTTCTACTAATGTGGTGCGACACGCCTACAGAATGCCCCAAAACTTTGGCGCGCTAAAAAGTGTCTTCGGGACGGTAGCGAGGCACTTATCGCCAAAGTTTGGAGTACACCTGTTCATACATCTACAGAACTGGTCTATTACAGCCTTTTGAGGCCAGAATTCTGCCACAGCCCCGTTCATACATGTTGCACACAATTTTTAAATGTATTGTTAAAATCGTCATTGTAGTTCAGATTGTGAACTATGGCATGGTCTCCAAAAACAAATGTGTACGGACTTCATGTAGATTTCTCTTTGGAACCTAAAAAAAACTCTGTGTGAACCTAGCCTAATGATTTTTATGATCTTTCATACTTATTCGTGACAACAGGATTTTTGTAAATGTATTGTTAAATTCACTATGTAACTTGCTATGGTTGTGTAGAAATAATGTCTATGTTTCCTTTATGACAGGTCTATTCCTGCTGCTGCATATTCAGCTGGGTAAGAGATTGAATTATTTAATATGCAGATATCAATTTATTAAGAGTAGGGCGCAGAATAGAATTTTGCAAATAAAGAATACAAGTAAGAAACAAAATATAGTGGAAGTACAGGTAAGTGGTATGTATAAGAAGTCGGAGGAGAAGGCAAAAGAATTTTACATTACATAGTGTATATGAATTCATTACTGTAGATGGTTATCGGCATACAGTATTTGTGATTATCTGTGATTATCAGCATAAATTATATTCTCACACATATAATAAAAGTACAGTTTAATTTTAGTATGACATTGATGTTTTTATACTTTTTTAGGTTCTACCTACAAGCTGTTTTGCTACTTTACAAATTGGTCACAGTATCGCCCTGACCAGGGAAAGTACTTGCCAGGGAATGTCGACCCGCAGCTTTGCACCCATCTTGTATATGCCTTCGCCACCATGAATGAGCATAAGATTGCACCTTATGAATGGAATGATGATGTCTTATACAAACAGTTTAACGACCTAAAGCAGGCGTTAGTATTATATGTTATTCCTATCTTATTTATTCTAATACTGTCGATTTCTGTGGACTTTATTTTATATAATCTGAACTTATTTCAGTCCTACTATAAAAGCTGTTAAAAGTTCAGTTTATGTATCTTGTATGGATCAAACAGGGCTGCCAGAAGTCATTTCAGGGCCCAATATGGCCCAAAGATCTGTGACCTCCCCCTCACCCATTACTAGTTTCTATCTTGCACCATATCAATGGGCCCCTTTTTTAAATACTATCAGGGCCCCTGACAGGAGTATTGCCAGTATTGCCCTGATGGTGGCCTGGGGCCAAACAAATATTATGATTTGCTATTATTCTCTTGTTTCAGAAATCCTGAACTGGTGACATTATTGGCAATCGGTGGCTGGAACTTTGGAACACAGAAGTAAGCATATGTATATCCATAAAAATAAATGTGCTAAAATTATACAACTCTATAACGCTTATAATTTTCTGACAATTAGGTTCACAGATATGGTTGCTTCTGCTGGAAACCGGTCAATTTTCATAAAATCTGTGATTGAATATCTCCGACAAAATAACTTTGATGGAATTGATCTCGATTTTGAATACCCAGGATCTCGAGGAAGCCCTCCAGAGGATAAGCAGAGATTTACTATACTGATACAGGTGGGGACTTTCATCAAAATATTTTTGGAATGCAATTGTATTCTTAAAAAATACGTAGCTTTTTACAGCTTTTGGTTGTGAACATATTACATTTATTACTAGTTATTTATTTCTTATTTTTTATGACCATTAAGATCAAAAAGATTATCTGACATTAATTAAGTTTTTTAAGATCATTGTTAATGGGAGTATTTTTTTTCTTACACTAGCCTTATCTTCATAACAATAGCCATGACATCTATGACATATACATTGTCAACAAGTCTCACTAACTAAGGTTTGTCAGTTGTGTCCCTGGGTTCTGGTATATTTTATGGCAAAAATAGAGCTGCAGACTACGTTATCTTTGCTAGAATTATGCCCCTAAAGCCAGACATAATGAGAATAAAGTCACTGTGAATCCTCTACCCAGCCCGACATTTTAGCATTTTGCTATTGTTATTGCACTGTTATGTTTGATATGTACTGCAGATCAGTGGACGTGTTGCATAGTGAACAGCAGAACAGATTTTATTTGTTGTCATGTTAGATTTAATTGTGTGCTTTCCACCTTTATTAGGAAATGCTGGATGCATTTAATGAAGAATCAAAATCATCAAATCGTCCAAGGCTCCTTATCACTGCAGCAGTGTCCGCAGGAAAAGGGACCATAGATGCTGGATATGAGATAGCAAAGATCGGACAGTGAGTCTAGGGGAGTAAATCAGGGGGATGTAGCAAAGTGTTATTTTTTGAGGTTTTCTAATAACGTGCAACTTGTTTGTCATCTTTTGTGGTTTTTATTGTGAAACACAAAATCTATGTGGATATTTAGTGTTGTAAATTATGAAGTTCCTTTTTCACAATTCTTGAATAAGAAGCAAGGAATGACTTTGCTGTATTTTTTTTTATAGATTACTGGATTTTATCAGCGTGATGACTTATGATTTCCATGGTGGGTGGGACACTCAGTCTGGACACAACAGCCCTCTGTGCAAGGGTTCCACAGATTACGGAGAATTAGAATACTTCAACATTGTAAGAAAATGAGTCTATATTTTTTTAACTAAAGGTTTAATTTACAGTTAGGCACCTGTGATAAAATAACCAGCTTTGTAATAAAAATCCACTTACTATAATGGATCTCTGTATACAGTATACCTACAGGGTATACTGTATAATGTATAGCATATATCCTGTTCACGCCAGCATGAATCCAGATACTACATATATTATTTGCTTGTCTTTGACAGATACGTTAAAGTATATATAAAAACATATAACATTCCTCATTGTTCCTCTGTCATTAACAGTTCATTTCCCGTACTTTGTCTATCCATCTAAGGGATGATGTGTTGTCAATAGATGTGTCAACTATGGCCGACAGCAACATGTTGTCCATAGTGATGTCACCAAGGAAGGCTGTGAAAGTACTTTATTATTAAGGCCTTTGGACAGGTATATGGTGGAAACCGAAATAATATTATTTGTGAACTAGCAGCATAAACAGCTTAGAAAAATGTACTAAGATTCTACACACTGGACCATAATCTTCTAAAATATATGTACATACCTATTGTTTATACCTATAAACAATTTACTGGTTAAGAAAGGATAGCTATAAACTCTGTAATTGTCCAGGCAAAGATCACCCTGCACTCACTGATCACAATATAAAAGCCATTATTGATATCTTATTAGTTATCACATTATATTTACTAATACTGATTTAAGGTATCTTCACATGAGCAGTTTTGTTGCAGTTTTTCTATTATGGCAGAGAACTGCAGTTAAACTGCCTTTATTAATAGAAAGCTTTCCATTTCCTAAAGTGTTATCAATTATCGTTTTTATAGTCTGCAAAGCATTTGCAACATCTCTCCAAACAATGTAGGAAATTAAAAGAAGCATGCTGTTAAAAAATGCAGTTTTACTGGAGTTCTGTGCTGCAATAGAAAAAATACATAAAAAACACCCTATAAATACAGCCTTAGGCTATGTCTACACGGCATAGCTTTACTGTAGGATTTTTGCCGACTTCAGTATTTTGAATCCGCAGAAAATCCGACGGTACCCTGTGCTGAATAGACAGCAATGAAAAATCTGTGCTGTAGTCTATACAGCATGGATTTTTTACCGTCAGGTTTAAAATTCGGCAGAATAAGCAACATGTGTATTCCCAGGATTCTACTCGGATTTGCCCTCCGGCCTGTACATTCAATGTACGCGGCCGATAGCAAATCTCAAAAACAACTGTGGCTCTTGTGCTAAACCTGCAGCCCTGCAAAGGTCAAAATGCCGTCGGATTTAAGATTAAAATTTGTAGCTTTTCAACCAGTCTAACAAGAAAGTTTTCCTCATGTTGATGGTCTCAACTGAGCATGGCAAATATTTGAAAAAGATAATGTTTTTTCAAGATTCAGTGTATAAAGTAATTACTGTATGTATTCTCCGTTTTCAAATGTTCTTTTTGCTCTTAGTATTATGCTATGAATTACTGGAAAGACAATGGGGCCCCTGCAGAGAAACTTCTTATCGGATTCCCAACATATGGCCGAACTTTCAGAAACCCAAATCCCAACAACTGCGATGTGGGGATCCCCGTGTCTGGAGCAGGATCAGCTGGGCCATACACCAGAGAGGCTGGTTTCTGGGCCTACTACGAGGTGGGATTATTTCACTTTAGACAGAGTAGCACAATAGAAGAGAGAGTCCTTGTTATGGCGTGGTGTGTATTTATATTTTTATACATGTGCATCTGTGTAGTGCCCTGCTTACAGGGCTGTATTTGCTTATATTCTCTGTTCATGTTTTGCCAAAATTATGAACAAATTATATTTGAGAGAAGTGGCAGAAACCTTTTTTTTGTGCACTCTAGAATTAGTTTAACCATACTGTTTGCAGTATGTAATTGACTGTGTTTTGGGTCTATAGGGCTGCAACTAATAATTGCATTACATTATATACTACTGTATGTGTTATGTGTTCTTCTTAGATCTGCACTTGGCTTAAAGGGACCACAGTGAAATGGATTTCAGACCAAAGGGTGCCATACGCTTGCAAGGACAACGAGTGGGTTGGATTTGACAACCAAGAAAGTTATGACTGCAAAGTAAGATGGTTCCAAAAATAAGTTTTGTATTGTTATAATGGTAATGCTTGTATGAAATCCTGGCTTTTTAACTTTGGAGCACATATTGGTTCATACAATGTTATTCTGAAAATTCTGATTTTTCATGTTTGTCTTCGGCTATGTTTACACAGCACTGGTTTCTGGTCGGATTTTTGGCAGATTTGGTATTTAGAATCCAGTGAAAACCCGGCCCTGGAACCAGGGGCTCCAAAAAGATAAAAAATTAAAAATCTGGGGCGTAGTCTATTTTGCTCTTCTTTAAAAAACTTTTGTATACTATTTGGGGGGTTCCCTGCAAAAAAACCAATCCCCTTTTTAAAATTTTAAGCTAGTTACAAAATTAAAAGGAAAAGTTTTTGGGGCAACATTAAAGGCCCAAAATTTATAAAAACTTTTTTTGGTCAAAAAAAACTCCTTTTTTCCCCATAGAAAACCTTCAGGGGCGCCCCCCTCTTTTTTTTTTCCCGGGGAGACTAAAATTAAAAGAGATGGGTGCCTAAAATTGGTTGCTTTGGGAAAAAAAAGGGATTTTAGATCAAGACATTTTTTTCATCCCTGGGGCCCCAAAGTGTCTGCTGCTTTTTTCCCGGGTTGGGGCCCCGGTCCCCACATAAAGGGGTTTCCAGTTGGATTTATTGAGGGTTTTTTTGGATTTGAAAACCAACTTTTAAACCCGGGACTGCCCAACCTTTACATAGATTTAAATAGAAAATCTGTGAAAATTTAGCCCCACACTCCCAACCAGATTTATTTTCCAGATTTTTTTTAAAAACCATCCCGGCGTAAAAAAACTTAGAAAAATCATTCCTCCCCCTTTTATTTTGGGGCGGAAAATGAACATTTAAATGTAAAAGGGGGGGAGGACTTGAATCCACAAACTGCTTTAAAAAGTTTTCCCCCTTTAAAACATGCAAAAAAAACCCCCTTCAAAATACCAGTAAAAAAACCAAAGGCTTCCCCTGGCAGTTGTGATAAACCCAACTGAGTTTTTGGTTGGATTATTTAGGGCTATAGCGATAAGTTTGCGTCTAAGGGGGGCCAAAAGGTCGGGGGATTTTGCTGAAAGGAAATTTAAGGGGCTGTGAACCCCCAAAAAAGGCCCCAAAAAACCCCTTTTTGATGTTTCCAAAACCTTTGGAGAGGCGGGGCTTCGGCTGAAGTTGGTTCGGGAGGGGAAAAGCGAGTTGAAACAGGTTTTAGAGGCAAAAAGGCCCCCTTTTCTGGTCACATGGGTAAAGGTGCTTTCACACAGTGCATTTTTGGTGTGTTTTATGTTTTATTTTTTCAAAAATGAAACATTTTTAAAAAACTGCCTTCATTCCCTGTGCATTTTTCCCAAAAGAATTAAACCAAAACGCACTGTGGAAAGCCCCCCAAACATAAAAAGGTTTCAGGGAAAAACAAATACCCAAATGGTAGAGAAACAAGCTTAAAAATTTAACATTAGAAAGTAAAACCAGTCCCCGTTATTTTAGTCCAAGGGAAAAATTTTTATAGCCAAAAAAAGATGCATCAAAGTGAAATTTTGGGGCCAGATTATTGGGTTTGAAAAAGGGAAAACCCAGCAGCATGCAAGCCCTTCAAGAAAGTCAACCCCAAAAACCCTTTTAAAAGAAAATTTAAAAAAAACCCGGGTGGCGAGGAAGGAACATTGGGGTCCCGAAATTGTTCACATAACCCTGGATAATTTGGTTTTCCCGGGAGGATTATAAATGAGAAATTAAATTTTGGGGTGAATAAGAGCTGTTTTAAATCGAAACACTTAAACTGCATATAGAAAATAGATTTATTTTTTAAAACCAGATATACTTTTCATTGAACTGTCACTTAAATAGTTGAAGAAAATTAGTTTGTCAACATATTTTTTTTCATTCAAATTTTTACATAGGGGGTTGGGAAATTTAAGGGGTTTTAAAATTCACAATGTAAAAAATTTTATTTACTGTTATTTTTTTTCGTATTATATACTAAGTTTATGTCTCTCTTTTAGACCTTTTGGGTTTTCTATAAAAACTTTAAATTTTTCTGTAGCCCTCTAATTTTGCCAAAATACAAACAAACCGGGTTTTGGGGCTATTAAAACCCCCAAAAACCAAATCCCGGGATTGAATAATCCCCCGGAACATATGTTCTGTCAGTTTTATGAATTAAATTTTTGTTCTTCTATACCCTGTGATAAATTTTTTCCCTGGTTTTATCCTTCTGACATGGGCAAATTGCAGTAAAGAATTGCTTCTGTTTTCTCTTTAACCATTCACAACACCTTATCTGTAGCTATGTCATTTTTTGTAGAAATGCAATTTTAGGTCAATGAAAAAAAATTATTTTATATATGAGTTTATGGAAAAGAAAAGAAAGGGAATTTTGCAGGGTGACACCCCTTTTTTTTTAACAAACAAATTAAATTTAACTTACATTTTTACCATATCCCCTCCAGCCCCAAAACCAGTTTTCCCAAAAGCTTTAAAAGGGTCCCTTTTTAACCCATTTAAAAAGGGTTTTTGTCAAAAATACGGTTTTACAAATTTACAAGGTGGGGGTCCTTTTAGCGTGATTAACATATTCCCGGTTATCCCGAGCTGTTACAAATGGGGAAGTGCCCGAAGATATTATCTTCCCTTTACAAAAAAAAAGGCACCCTGTGAGGTGAGGGATGAACACAATTTGGGGGTTTTCCCGTAAAAAAGAAGCTAATTTTTTGTAAATTTTTGCCAAAAAGCTCAGTCTGCCCCTGGGGGGACATCCCCTCCCCCCTTTTAAACCCCTCTGCCCAATAATAATAGAGTTAAAGGGTCAGACAACCAAGGGAATCATAAACAATTTTTGTGTGCACTCACAATCCCATTAAAAAGTCTTTAATTTTTGATCTAAATTTTGGCCTAAATTAAAACTTTTTTTGACCATGTAATTTTTGAATATTTTTTTCAATTAACTGTCCCTTCACGTTGAAACCCAAACCTTTTTATTTAGGGAAAACCCTTTTAAGATTTAGTTACATATTTTAAAAAGTTTGTTAGGCCAAAAAAAGACATAAAAGTCCCTTTTTATTCCCCCCCCAATTTTTCTAAAGGGGTTATTTCCCAAAGGGAAGGGGAAAAACCCCCAGAGGGAAAAAAACCCAATTTTTTCTTCAATTTTTGGGGAAAAAATTTTTCCCTTTCCCAAATCCAATTGGAAATCAGAAATTTAAAACCCCGGATTTAACGACCCCCCTTTTCCAGAATCCTTAAACACTATAAAATTATTAAAATTTTTTACAATCCCGAAATGCATCCCGACCCCCTTTTTTAAACTCCGGGTTTTTTGAAATTTACCCTGACAATTTCCTCTGGCAGAAATTTTCCCAGTCTTAAATGCTCTAACAGTAAAGAATTTCCCTTTCCCTTTTTTTAAAAAAAAAAACTTCTTTCCCCAAACGAAGGGTGCCCCCTTGTCTGGATACGTCCTGGGGGTTTAAAATAAATCTTTTTTAAAAGAGATCTCCTATATTGACCTGAATAAATTTTAAAAATTTTTTAAATTTTTTTCCCCCGCAAAGCCCGTCTTTTCTCTAAAAAAAATCATCTTAAAACTTTAAATCTTTCCCCGGGTAAAGGGAGGGCCACCCAAATCCTTTTATTATTTTTTTTTGCCCGCCTTTGTACCTGTTCAAACTCCCCAATGGGCTTTCCTGTGCAATTTGGGGCCCAAAAAATGTTACCAAATACTTTTGGTCAACCCCGTGACTTGAAAAAGGGGTAAAATTTTTCATCATGTGCATCTTGCCCCCTTTTTTTTTTTAACCCCTGATCCAATTTTCCTTTGGGAGCTTGGGTGCCGACACTTTTCTGCAAAAATTAAAGGGTTTTCAGTCCACTAGGGTTCTCAATCCTTTTTCCATGGGCCTTATTTTGCCCAGTTTTTTTTCCATTTAACCTGTAATTTTGTTAATGGATTTTTCCTCCCCATGTGCATAACCTTGCATTTATCGGTATTAAACCTCATCTGCCACTTCTCTGCCCAGGCCTCCAACTTATCCAGATCCCTTTGTAATAACACATTATCCTCTATTGTGGTGATTACTTTACAGAGCTTAGTATCATCTGCAAAGATTTATATTCTACTGTGTAATCCATGTGTAAGAACATTAATGAAAATATTAAAGAGGATAGGGCTCAATACTGAGCCCTGTGGTACCCCACTAGTAACAGGGATCCAGTCTGAGTATAGTACTGTTTAATTACCACCCTTTGTTTTCTATCAGTGAGCCAGTTGCTTACCCACTTGCACACCTTTTCCCCAGTCCAAGCATTCTTATTTTACTTACCAACCTTTTATGTGGCACAGTATAAAATGCTTTAGATAAATCTAAATATATGACATCCAGTACCTCACCCCGATCCAGTCTAGAACTAACTTCCTCATAGAAACTGATGAGATTAGTTTGACATGACCGATCCTTCATAAACCCATGCTGGAACGGCGATATACATTTATTTTCAGTGAATTCTTTATTTGAATAATAATAATAATAATGATGATGATGATGATAATAATAATGTATTATCTTTTTTTTTTTTTTTTTTAAGGTGAGGTTCTTAAAAGAAAGTGGGTTTGCTGGGGCCATGGTTTGGGCCATTGATTTAGATGATTTCCTTGGAAGTTTTTGCAATGAAGGGAAATATCCACTGATCAGCCACTTGAAGTCCCTGCTGGAAGGTATGCCACCAATTGAAGGAGAATAACATATTACATGATCATGTCTAGAGAGCAAAAGATCAATATAGACTTTTTTTGAATGACAACTATATCTGCTGAGTACGATATTTACACTTTGCATTTTATACACTAGATTTAAAAAATTTTCTATTATTTTCCACATATTAGACCTAACCACCAACATTTTAAATGTTGAAAAATATTATAAATACATTTATATTTTTTTCTTTCAATGGGTTATGTATTATAATGTAAATATCTTACCATTTTTGTATATTGGAAGCATGCCTATTTTTAAATACTCTGTTTTATTCTTAAAGTGGTTGTCTCACTAATATGTTTCAGAGCCAAAAGCAGAGTCAAATTCATGCATGCTGTCCCATCCTGGTTAGGCTGTGGCTGCTTCTATAGCAGTGGTTAGCATATCATCTCAGCATTCACAGCCCTTCTAAGGTGATGTGTACACAGTACAGTATCCTCGGATTCAGTATTTAGAATCCGCTGAAAATCCAACGGTACCCTGTGCTGCATAGACAGCAATAAACAATCTGTGCTGTAGTCTACATGGCACAGATTTTTTGCTAATCGGTTTAAAAATCTGGTGGCTTTTAAAACATGTCAAATCATTCACCCGAATTTGTGGGAAAATCTGAAACCCGTCCGTGGTTTTAGCACAAATGTGCACCAAAAACTGCAGTCCAGCAATGTTAAAATGCTGTTGGATTTTGGAAGGCATTTTAGCATATGCTGTGTAGATATAGCCCGATAGCACTTACATGAGAGCAGGAGATGTTATCTATAAGTGCAGAGAACAAAGTAAACAAACAAAAGAGACTAATTACTTGTTTGAGATAATACACTGTTCTCAAGCTGCCAGCAGTCTGACCTGTCATCAACCCTACTATTAGATAAAACAGAGTAGAGAGAGAAGGGGAGAGCAAGTTGCTGACCTAAAGAGTGCTTATTTATTATTTAAATCTTCTTTCCTCAACAAATCCAAAAAAAATCAATCAATGTACATGTTTAAAGCTAATCTTTGTAGTGAGACAACCCCTTTAATTTGCTTTCTGAAAAACTTTACGATGAATGTACATTTAGTGCAAGTGTGCTGCAAAGGATAATGACTGCATGGCCATAAAATGCTTTGCTAAACTATGACACTTTGTAGTAAAAGCTGCATGCATTTTTACTGACCTGTTTGTGGCCATGCACCACAATACTGCTGTGTGTATTTACATAAATGCATTAAGTCTTAGGCCGGGTCCCCAGTTTATCTGACCGGTATTTGTCCGGTTTGTGTGCAGTGCACATGGCTGCAGGGGGGACGGCTTTTCTCCATGATGAGTGGAGAAAAGCCCCCCCCCCCTTCACATTTACGTGCACATATTCCATATAAAAACCGGACTGAAGAATATGCGTGTAGAATGTTTTTTGGCCAAAACCGCAAACCGTCTGAAAAACCGACCGCAAACCCGTGCCGTGAGGACATGCCCTTATTCTTCATATCTACAGTATCATTATAGACAACTTCTTTTCACCTGAATATAGCAGAAGCTGAATTTTCTCTCCTCTCCTAATTCCAGAATGATAGCTACTTTACTCTGATATATTGTAGTTATTGTATTATACTTCTAGTGATTGGTGGGGGTAGGTGATAGAAGTCTATTGTGGAACAAACCCCTTTCAAAATGTGAATGTTAGCAGATAGTCCAATGTTTTGGAGCAGTGAATTCCTCAATATAGGTGATGGGTGAAGTTTCAGTTACAGGTAAAGTTACTATACCAAAAGAATAATTCCTAATAAAACATAACTTTTAATTCCTACATCTAAAAAATACACAACACTAAAGAGACAACTACCCACAAAATGGACACCATCCCTAAATAACTCGCCCTAAATAAGTCCTAAGCGGAGTTCTCGCCCTGCAAAGGGCGACCCCGCACGTCTAGTACTTGTACACCCTGATCAACCCTAATCAAAACAGATAGATTCAAAGGCAATACTTGTCTCAAAAAGTCATTAAGGCGATTAGGTATCTGTCTAAGATGATAGATAGATATATAATACACCGATACAACAGATTTAGCTCAAATTTGGTGCAGGCGTACCAATAAAATCCTCAGACACCTTTCGTCCATAATCAAAAAGACTCTTCAGTGGGGTCCAACAAAGAAAATTTCAGTCTTATCACATATATCCAAAAAAAAGACTGTACATACCAAAACAGGCATCTAACCGCTTCCAAAACCTAGATATATCCAAGAGATGTCTCCTTGTGAATAAACCCACATGGGACACATTACCCAGATGAATAACATACAAACAATGCTTCACATCCATCAAGAGATACCTACTTGTGGGTAGCAGGAAAAGGTGATCCTGTCAGGGTCAGTAAGACTCAGGTCCCTTGAGATAGTTGTCTCCAATACAGAATGTGACCACAGTGGGAGGTTTATATATCCACACAAGCCCCTCCCCATTCAGGGTCGCCAATAAGCTGATGGCCTGTCCTTTAAACATCATACACAAGCACATTATGCAATGTAGAGGAAGCTAAAAAAGTCCAAATATGTTTATCACTTTATACTTACAGAGGATATCCCCTATAAGTGGCGCTTATGACCATAAACTGGCATCTGGAATATACGGCGTCCTAAAAACCTTACCGCACGTGCACAGAGAACAAAAGATGGCAACGGCATTCAATGTTACCCCAGTGCGCATGCGCGGACTATCCAAGATGGCGCCGTGTCACTGAAGACTATCCCAGTGCGCATGCCCGGATTGTCAAAGATGGCGCCGCGGAGCTCATTCCTCCTACCGCGCCTGCGACAACTTCGACTACAGATCCTATTGTATCGGGCATGCGCATCGACATGGATGACAAAATTCTAACCTAGCTCAGGCAGCTTACGCCCGCTTGCAGTTAAACAGGGGGTATAAGCTCTATATCTTCCATACTGAATCTTAATATTCACTGGACTTAGTTTTATCCCTATCTCCCTGTACATTAAGGAGTATGACATTGTTTTTTCAACGGATCACACATTCAAGATAACATTAATTTAAAAATAATAATTCCTATATCTACCTGTTTAAATGTGCTATAGTGCAATTTACAAGGTAAATATTGGACATACTGGCCCTACTAGTCTATAATAGACTGGGAAATCTCTCATGTTTATATATGGCTGGATTTTTAGTTTCGTATCAAAAGTCTACAGGAAGCATGCAAAAGAACATGATTCATTTAGACCTCGAGGTTGCACACTATCCAATCTATAAATCCATTGAGTCTCCCACTGCAGAATCAATTTATCCCAGTCTTCACCTCTCACAGGAGGTTTTTCAAGGTCAATACCCCTGAATTGTACACACTCAGCCCTTCCTCCATGCTTTTCATGTATATGTCTTGCAATGGGTGTATCCATTTTTCTCCTGATGACCCAATGTGGTCGCCAATCCTTCTTCGAAACTCCTGTTGCGTCTTTGTAAATAAGAGGGCAGGGACACGTAGCCATATAGATCACCCCTGTCGACTGACAATTAATAAAATATCGGATCATAAAGGGATGATCTCCATTGTTCCCCTTAAAATCTTTGCAGTTAACCACAAATTGACAAATTTACATGTGCCACACCTGAAGCAACCATTCGGTTGACTCCCCAACCGGGTCTCTTTTGATATTTGATATCGACAAAAATGGCTCCTCACTAGGCGGTCTTGAAGACTTCTACCTTTACAGTAAGTTATCTGTGGACCCTTAGGGAGTATATCTTTAAAGGGGTTTTACCACAATGTAATGTTGACGTGGGATCCTCCAAAATGGGTATTTAATCACTTTTCTAAATATATGTGATTAAAAAAAATGCAGCCTGTGAGAGCTACAGGCTGCCTTACCTGCCCTTAGTTACTTAAAAGCTTGCATTAGATGCAACCAGGCAGAGTGACAAGAGCTGCTGGCCAGGCTTGCGCAGAGCACACTTCTTATCTGATGAGAGGGAGCGTGAAGAAGCTTTCAAGGGACTGGGGAAAAATATGTTGTCTTTTGTATACAGAATCCACTAGTTGTAGTGTGATTATCTGAGTAGATCCCTGCTTTATCTGATGACAGAGAACATGAAGGAGCTTTCAGGAGGCTGAAGGAGCTTTCAAGAGGCTGTGGAGAAAGGTGTTATCTTTTGTATACAGAATCCACTAGTTGTAGTGTGATTATTTGAGTGAACATTGCACACCATCCCTTATGCATGGCTCTGTGCTCTGGCAGTCTGTCTCTCTCTCTCTCTCTCAGCTCAGCGTGGCTTGTTTACTTTTGCTTCTTAGCAGATAAGGCACTTCCTGGCAAAACCCCTTTAAGATCATCATCCTGTAAAAGAAGTTTCCAATATTTTTGAATGATCTTACGAACTTGATAAGCATTCTCACTATACTCTCTAATGATCCTAAGATCTGTCCTACCTTCACCCAAGGAAGTTCCCTGATCTTTTTTGAGGACAAGAAGACCCATTCTTTCTTTCTTTAAGGATTTCAGGTAGGCCTCCTTCGGGATACGTTTTGGATATCCCCTAGCTCAAAACCTATCCCTGAGGTCTTTTGCCTGAGTCTTAAACGTCTGTAACTCTTTGTGGAGGTGGTCTTCCTAAAAACTTTTGTATTAAGGGAGCAGTCTGAATTTTTGAGATAGATCCAGGAATGGAAGTGTAAATTCGTTCCATTCAAAAGTAAACCTAAGGCCTATGTCATTGTGATTACGTTTGTTAACAAGCTCCTCAAAGAACCGGCCATACCCCTTCCACAGCACTAGGATGTCATCTATATGGCATGCCCACAATACGATCCTCTCAGTGAAAACCTGTAATTCATCACAAAAAATGAAAACATCCTCCCACCAGCCCAGGAACACATTAGCATATATGGGAGCACTAGGGCTCCCCATTGTTGTGCCCCTGAGCTTGTGGTAGACCTTCCTATTAAAAACAAAAATATTATTCTCCAAAGAGAACTTGAAAAGCTCTAGTATGAATAAAGTTAACAAAAAATAACAGGTAAAGTTAGCAAAAAATAAATAAAATACCCCTAAAGGTCTTTTTCTGACCTCATGGGTATACAATATGTGAAATATATAAAATAAAAACACACAAAAATAAAGATTATAATTAAAAAAACTTGTCAATCCAAACCACAACTTTTAGTCTTGTCACCGATGACTCAAACTTTATATTACCTACTAATAAATGTTCCTGAGGGCAGAGTGACAGAATGACAAAATGTATTTTAGCACTTTTGCTTTGCAAATATCCAAAAATGTAAAAAACATACTTTTTAAAGTTTTTTTTTTTTTACCACTTTCCCGTTAATATTAACCATTTAAACACCAGTGGTCTAAATCTAAATCTTTTCGTTTTTGCCTCTCTGCATTTCAAGTCATTTTTACTTTCTTATTTAAAAAAAAAAATACAGTTGTATGAGGACTTGTTTTATGTAGGAGAAGTTGTATTTTTAGGGGCATAGATTGAGTTTACATATAAATTACTGCATAATTATTTTTACATTTTTTTCAGTGTGAACATAAAAAAGCTTTTTTTTCCCCAAAATTTTTTTTTACACCATTTACATTTCACGCTAAATAACTTGTTAAATTAATTCTAATGTTATTATGGTTTTGTATATACCTAATATGTGTAGTTTTTTTGTGTAATGTATGCACAATAATTTTTTAATGAAATATTTATTTTTATTGTATTTGATTTATTTTTTTCCATACTTTATGTTTTTTTTTACTTTTTTTTAATCCCATTAAGGGACGACTATTTTACACTTAGTAATGTATTAGCATACTACTGTATGCTAATGCATTACACTATGGGTCAGTATGACACAGGCTAATGTCAGGGTAACTCACAGTGTGCCCTAATAGCAGGCTTACTATGCAGACAGTCCTGGGGCTACTTCAGGTCCCCATGACTAACTGCATAGACTTTCCAAAGGCTCTATCAAGAAGTGGGAGTCTCAGACCATGGACCACGGCAATCAAAGGGTTTAATGGCATTGTTGTTGGCTGAGCAAAGAGCACAAATAGGATGGAAATTAATGCTGAGATGTATGATGGTGCAGCACTGTTAAGAGATTTGCAAATTATTTAGAGAGTTCTGAATTTAATTCAAGAAACATTGGGTACCAGTGTGTTCTTTAATATACATTGGGTGACACGTCATAAAAAAGAGACGCCGCCAGGGCAGTTTCAAGGTGCGTTAAATTTGTTTCTCCACAAATTTTGGGAATTTTTTTACTTTCTTTAATCCTGTTTATTTTACTTTTTTCATGTTTTCACACTAAAAAGATTGTATACAAATTATTGTCATCAGAATTTAATATATTTTGTATATTACTTCAGTCTCTGCTTAGCTTTCTACTGAATGCTGTTTTCTATATAATATTTTTAGGTTCAACTTTAAACTGCCCTGGGGACATATGTGGTGGCAGCACAACTACTCCAACAACCACAACTACAATAACCACACCGGCTAATCCTGGAGACACTACACCAGAGCCTCCAGTCACACCTCCACCTGATCCTCCTGTTGATGATGTTGATCCTGACTTCTGCAAGAATAAAGCTGATGGTTTTTATGTAAATCCATTAAACCCAAACAAATTTTATATCTGTTCATTTGGAGTTACCCACTCAATAAAATGTGCAGATGGATTGGTATTTCAGGAAAGTTGCACCTGTTGCAACTGGCCATGAGAATCTACCTGTCCCACTAATCTAATACTTTCAATATATACATCCTAATAAATTTTCAGTTCAATATGCCATTGTAATGTATGTGTTTTTTTTTACATTATACTGTATAAACAAAATTATTTCAACACTCTATCCAATTAGTTCATATATCCCATTTCATAACAAACTCTCCTGGTACCTTCTTCACAATTGTCAGCCATATATGGACCCTAGATCAGTGTCTGCCACAGATAAAATCTAAAATTTAAATCACCTGGATGATCCCATCCCAATTGATGGTGTTTCTGGGATTGATTCTCACAACACATTTAGCCAGAGTCTATCTTCCACCAGCGAAGATAGAACTCTTACGGTCAGGCATTTTCCTTCTTTTGTAAATGCTCCCCATGTTCTCTTCACACCTGCATGTGAGTTTTGGGCAGCATTCTCTCCTTCTCCAATGTGCCATTCTTGCAAGGGACGCCCTAGTCTCGCCCTGGCTTACCCTGCAACTGCCTCGAAAAAGGGCGACCCCGCACTCGAATCCCTTCCTAAGCTGTACCTAGTAAAACGTGTGCCAGACAGATGATAAACGTACGACAAAAAAGGAACAGATGCCGCATATAACAAATAAAGAATAGTCGTATGAGGCCGAGGTCAAACCAGGAGAATGTGAAGTAACAAAGGACAGAGTGGGAGAGTAACCAGAAAGACAAGCCAAAATCGGAGATCTAGACTGGCAAACAGGAAGTGGTTTAAAACTTCTGCCTGAGGGGGCGGAGCCTGACCGACAAGCTGAGCAGCAGCTTCTAAGAGGAGCTCCAGCACTTGCTCCTGTAAATCCTGTGTTAAATGGAAAAGGGCAAAAGAACCTGCCCATGCGATGACTCGCCGCAACAAGGAGCCACAGAAAGTGGAGAGTGGGGCTGAACAAGAAGGAGCCCAGGGACAGCATGGCACTGCAAGAACAACAGGGAAGCAAGCAGAGGTACCGCATGGGACATTGGCTAAGTTATCCCAATATGCCCATAACCCTTCCAAATCTTCCTCTGGCATAGAGTCTCCCAGTAAGCAACAGCAGGATGCTGGACTGATACAAGCAGTAGCTGTAACAGACAGACAAGGAGCAGTGGGAGAGATAAGTGCCAGCAGCATGCATACAGGAACTAGACCTAAAACAAATACGCAGGTCACTCCTAGTTCACAAGCACAGCAGTATACTGAGGAACCTACAATGAGGAATGTGCTTCAAACTGTTCACCAATGCCATACTGCTTTATCCACCCTGACTACACAAGTTGGTGGTCTTAAAGAGGATATCAACATTATGCGGCATGATATGCAAAAGATATGCTGAGGGGTCAAAGCTGCCTGAAACCAGAATCTGTGATCTGGAGGATCAATTCACTCCTTTGCAGCGGGACTGTGAGTCGCATTCTCAGATGATTAAGGTGCTACTCGCCAAGACGGATGACCTGGAGAATCGCTCCCGCAGAAACAATACGCGCATTGTGGGAGTGCCCGAAAAAACAGAGGGCCCTAACCCATCAGATTTCTTTGAGACCTGGCTCATTAATATCTTTGGAAAGGACTCCTTTACTTCTATGTTTGCAGTTGAGAGGGCGCACAGGGTCCCAATGCGCCCATTACCTTAAGGGGCCCCGCCTAGGTCAGTGCTGGTTAAGCTGCTGCATTTTAAAGATAGAGACACTATACTGTACAAAGCGCGCCTTCAGCAAGAAGTCATGGTGGATGGCTGTCGGATTTCTTTTTATCCGGATTTCTCTACAGAGGTTCAAAAAAGAAGAGCACAGTTCCAGGATGTCAAGAGGAAGCTCCGGGCGTTTCGGGTGCAATACGCCATGCTATTCCCAGCGAGACTCCGAGTGGTGGTGTTAAACTCTATGCATTTATTTGAAACTCCAAGAGACGCTATGCAGTGGATCGACCAGAATGAATCCTCCATCAAAGCGTAGCTTCCTGAGGATTCTGGGAGAGATAAGTGATCACCATTGTACAAATTTTCTTCTCTTCCCCTCTCTGATTTCCTTGCTTTATTTTTTCGTCCTGCCCCAAACCCCGGGTTTTTTCTATGTTTCCATTTTTAAAATACATTTTTAGGAGGGGAGGTGGTTGGAGAAAAAACTGTTAATTTTGTTCTATGCAGTTAACTTTTTCCCTTTCATTTCCCGGTCTTAGGAGGACTTGAGCCCATTATTAGGGCTGTTTAAATTTTGCACATTTTTAATTTGTCTTTTGTAACTTTTTACAATTGTTGGTTTACATGTTTATTTCTGAGAAGGGGAGGGTTTATCTGTCTCCAGAATGCTCTTGCTTAATTTGTGAGGCAAGTCGGACGGCTTCCATCCATCATATTGGATTACTTGGTCACTTAACGGAAACAGGATGTTAGATGGCGGATAAGATAATACTGTTGTCCTGGAATGTCAAGGGACTGAGTGACCCAAACAAAAGATATGCTATGTTTAATTTTCTTTCCCAGTATCAGCCAGCTATTCTGTTTATTCAAGAGACACATTTTGTGTTCGATACAGTACAATGGCTTAACAGGGCATGGATGGGTTGGGCGAGTCATTCTTTACACACTAATTCTTCTAGGGGGTTCAGTATTATTACCCATAAATCCATTCCTTTTGAATGTCTGGCTATTGAGAGAGATGAGGATGCGAGATATATATGTGTTTACTGTAAAATATACACTTGTACATTTTTTTGGTAAACATTTATATACCTCCGCCTTATAATTGCAGTACCTTTAAAGTAGTGCTTAACTTTGTGGATGGTTATCCTGATGTCCCAGTTCTTATTATCGGGGATTTTAATACTGTTGTGGACCCACATTGGGATAAATTATCAGCAAATAATGTACTACTACCCTCAGCATTGACTCCATTTGGACACATGTTTGGAGAGTTGGAACGTGTAGACATCTGGCATGCTAAACACCCTAATCAGTTTCACTATTCATGTTATTCTATAAAACTAAAACTGAAGGTAATTACACACCTCCATTTCTGATCATTCCCAATCTGATACAGATTAAAATTCCTGATTTTATTCCAGGGAAATATGAGGCGGGGGAGAGCTCTCTGGCTGCCCCTAAGGGATGCAGTTAAATTGGTGTCAGATTTGGGGAAATTCTTTCAGATGAATGTGGACTCAGCTCCGATCAGTAAAAGTGTGGGACACTTAAAGCGTACCTAAGGGGGGATTACACGAGAAATTTGCACCGGAAGATTAAATTGGGGAGCTAGAAAAAACTATCCGTGAGCAAGTAAAAAGTTCTGAGAATCGATTTGTTTTGCTCCGCACTCCAACAAGCCGGGGAGGAACTGTTTTAAGGCGCAGGAAAACCTGAACACATTTCTATTAGAAAACTGCTGAAAAAAAAACGATTTTTTAAAAAGCAAACTTATTTTGGTGAAGGGGAGCAGGCGGGCCGTTACTTAGCCGCTATCATTAATTCCCAGAGGGGCTCCAGTTTTATACCAGCTCTACGACATGCCTCAGGTGCCTTAATGACAGAACCCTTGGATGTTTTGGGAATATTGGGGGATTTTTATAAACATTGATAAACATCAAGACTTGGTTTCCCCTTCTCAATTAACAATTTTATGGGGTATAGATCTTCCCATGTTAAGTGCAGAACAGCGAGAGGCATTTGGGTGCTCCTCTAGTCTAGAGGGAAATGCAGGTGGCAGTTAAAACTTTGGCAAATAATAAGTCCCCAGGGTTGAATGGATTGCCTACAGAGATATAGCAGCAGTTTGGGGAGGTGTTGTTACCTAAATTGTTGGAGGTTTTTCAGGATGCAGAGACACAGGGCAGGTGCTTCAATGCAAGAGGCGGTAATAATAGTGTTATTAAAACCTGATAAAGATCCATTGCTCCCTGAGTCATACAGGCTCATTTCTCTAATTACAGTGGATACCAAAATACTAGTTAAAGTGTTTGCTAACAGACTAACTGCGGTGGTATCAGATCTCGTGCATCCTGATCAGGCGGGTTTTATACCACTGAGGGATACGTCCAATAATTTACGGAGACTGTACCTGAACCTGCAGCTTCCTGTTGATAATGTTGGGACTAGGTCAATTTGTTCTTTGGATGCTGCTAAGGCCTTTGATGTGTGTGGAGTGGGAATTTTTATGGGCGGTTTTACATGAATTGGGTTTTGGCCAAAAATTTATATCCTGGATTAAGCTGTTTTTATATGATCCAAGGCTTAGGTGTAGTCCAATAATTTACAATCAGAGACGTTTGATTTGCGAAGGGGAACAAGGCAGGGATGCCCTTTGTCTCCATTGCTATTTGCCCTGGCAATTGAGCCATTAGCAGCTCAGATTAGAGCAAATGCCCATATTGAAGGAGAGGGAGGTTGGAGCACAAAATAGCCTTATACGCTGATGATATCCTCCTTTTTTTGGCTAATACTGGCGGCTCATTGCCAGAGGCAATTAATGACATTAAAAGCTATGGTGCCTACTCTGGGTTACAAATTAATTGGGGGAAGTCTGTTATTATGCCAGTGGATGCCGTGGATCAATTTACTCTCCCCGGAGGTATACCACTTCTAGTGTCCCATTCTTTCCGATACCTGGGTATAACTATTTCTGTGATTTCACAGGAATTTGGGCGGTTGAATCTGGATCTATTGCTTGTTCAATTTAAAAATAAATTGGATGTCTGGCATAAATTACCATTATCGATAGCGGGAAGATCAAATCTGGTTAAAATGATTTTGATGCCCCATTTGTTTTACCTCCTGCATAACTCTCCAATCTGGCTCTCCCAGAGGTTCTTTTTTAAATTCAATACTATTTTTAGAGCCCTTATTTTGGGCATAACGCATGCCCGGATAAAGCTAGAAACTCTGCAATTGGCAATGGAGGATGGGGTGGAGGGGGGGGGGGGGCTGGCAATTCCTAATCCAGCACTTTACTGCTTGGCAGCACAACTGCACTATAGGAGAGATTGGGACGGGGAGGGAGATAGGGACTTAAACTTGAAACTATTACACCACTATTTTAATTCTCCCAATCTTTATGGTAAATTGGAGGCAAAAACTTTTCTAGTGCACTCCAAAAAGTTTCCAACTTTATATTTGATGCATAAGCTGTGGTGGAAATTAAGGGTGGATTTTGGGCTTCAGGGCTGCACATCCTATTCCGAGATTTGGAATACCCCCCGGTTGTCCGAACTTTTTGTGCTCCAGGGATTCGAGTCATGGGCATCTAGGAACCTTCAATATGTCTCTCAATTGCTTACAGCTCAGGGGGTGCTTAAAAGTTTTCAGCAATTGCAAATTGAATTTGCTTTACCGCATACGCAGCTATACAAATACTTACAGCTTAGGCACGCTTATAACACAGAAAAATCAGACACAATTCGATATAATGCCAAGTTTATTCCGATAGACAGGGTCAAGAACATCAAAACAACAAAGGGACTAATCTCCACTTTATATAAACTTTTATTGGCAAACTTTTTTTTCTAGAAACCCAGTAGATTTATGTAGTAGGTGGGAAGGAGATATTGGCCCTATAGAGCCTAATATTTGGGAGGAGATACTGAGGGCCATACCATTGATTTCAGTGAGTGAACACATCAAATCTCTCAATTATTTTTTTAAAACATCGAGTTTACAGAACTCCTCTATTTCTGCATAAATTGGAATTAGGGACTCTCCTCTGTGTAATAGGTGTCATGTGGGGCCCATCTGATGCATATGTTCTGGCATTGCCCTAAACTAGAGCGATATTGGATTTTTAATTTTACAATTGATCCAGCGAATTTTTCAAATTACCATAGAGATGAATCCCTTGTTTGGGATTTTGGATAGGTAGGAACTTAACTGTTTCAGAGGCTGAGAAAATCGCGATATCTAGGCTTTTTTTATGGCAAGGAAGTTAAAAGCGACAAAGTGGCTGGATGCAGAACCTCCGCAGCACAGGAGTTTGTTAATAAAAATGAATTGGCTGATTGCTCTGGAGAGAGGGTATATTTTAAAGAGGGGCCAAAAATAAGTAAAATAAATATGGGCTAAATGGGTGGATACTTCTGGTCTTGCTTCACCGAACTTAGTTGGGCATTGGGTGTTGGGGATCTCCGTGTTGAGGTTCCTGGGACTGTGTCTATGGCATTTGTGTGGATGGAGTTCGTCCGACAGCCAGGTACAATTTTTATTATGACAGGAACTGACTGTTATTAATATTGCACTGTTATGTGATTGTAATGATGGTTACTGTTGGAATCTGGAGATAGATTTGGGGGGTGGCTGGGTTGTGTTTTGGGGATTAAAGTTGAAATTTGGTCTTACAATGACATATACTGTATTCTTTTTTGTACTACTTTATATCTGACCAATAAAAAATTTAAGGTTAAAAAAAACAAAAAACAACTTCTGCTCGAGCCAGGGATTGGCTCAAGTGCATAACCCATTAAGCACCAGTCCACACCCTGGCTGAGGCTACAACAAAATCCTTAAGGAGCCAGTAGCACAGTCCTGACAGTACTCCCCCTTTTATGAGTCCTGGATCGGGCTTTAAAGGGAATTTTTGTGAAATTCCTTCGCTAAACAATCGACATGGATCAAGGAGGCAGGCTCCCATGTGCGCTCCTCTGGTCCATATCCTCTCCAATGTGCAAGATATTGATGAGCATTTGATTCTTTGGTAATCTACTATATGCTCAACTCCGATCTCTAGTTCCCCTCTACCTGGATAGGAGGGGGAGGTTTCTTACGAGGACAAACATGAGGTAAGTAGTTTTGGAGCAGTGATTTGTGGAAGACATTATGGATTCGGAACTTCAGCGGGAGATGAAGACGAAAAGTGACTGGATTGATAACGGCAAACCCAGGCCCTGAGGAATTTCCTCTGGCTCAACTGAACCTGTGCACAGACTGTGCACCCCTGATTCAATCTCTACCTTGGGGTTAACTGAGGCGAAATTAAGAGAGAGAACCAAAGCGTGGGTGAAAGCCATAATTACTGAAGAACGGTGAAGTATTGATAGATGCATGATGACGGTTATTGATGGCGAGCTCTGTCAAGGAAAGGTAAGTAATCCAGTCCGACTGATTATCAGCACAATAACACCTAAGGTACTGTTCAAGAGTCTGATTGAACCGTTCAGTCTGACGATTAGAATCAGGGTGAAAAGCGGAGGAAAATGATATCTGAATTCCGAGTTTCGTACAAAAAGGTCGCCAAAACTTAGCCACAAACTATACTCCCCTGTCAGAAACATTTTTTTCAGGAATCCCATGAAGACGAACTACATAATCAATAAAGAGTTGTGACAAAATTTTAGAGCTCGGAAGCTGAGACAGGGGCACAAAATGACACATCTGACTGAAACGGTCAACAATTTACCCAAATTACAGTCTTTCCCTCAGCAAGGGGTAAATCTGTGATAAAGTCCATGGACAAATGTGAATAGGGTCTTTGAGAAATGGGTAAAGGACGAAGTTTCCCCATAGGATGAAGACAAGGGACCTTAGTTCAAGCCCACGTCTCAAATGCGGACACGTAGGTGGTGATATCATGGAGCATGGATGGCCACCAGCAAGAATGGGCAACTAGTCTCTTAGTTCCTGCAACCCCTGGGTGCCCGCAAAGAACCAAATTGTGCAGCTCAACACACAATCATAATCTAAATTGTACTGGTACAAACAACTTTCCACTGGGAGTCGACAGAGGAGCGAAATCCTGAAATTGTCTTGTATCACTGGAAAGGTCTGTGGAGACCGCTGATACAACCACCCCTTTAGTTAAAATGGGTTCTGAGGGTAACTTGGAAGACTGAGTTGTGCAGTCATAAGGCCTATGAGGAGGAAATACTTCACAGCCTGACTCAGAATATGAATCCGAAAAATCTTGGATAAAGTCAGGTACGGATGGCTTATTGGAGGAACCAGAGGACAAGGAAAGAGTTAAACAATGATTTCAGGCTGCATTTCACAATATCAGATTTTTCCAAATCGATTACAGGGTTGTGAGTCTGTAACCATGGTAAACCCAAAACAATATCAGCAGGTAGGTTATCAAGTACAAAAAAGGAAATTAACTCAGAATGCAAGGCTCCTACTTTTAAATTAACTAGCGGACTATAGAACTTAATGGTACCTTGACAGAGGGGTGTACTATCTATAGCAACCACATTAACGGGGTCCCTAGAGATGGTAACGGAATACCTAAAACACTAGCAACACATGCGTTCAGAAAATTCGCTGCAGGAACTGCAGTCTATGAATTAATTACCAGAAGGACTGTGGTTGTTACACAAAATACAGACAGGCAAAATTAGTTTTTGAGACATACTGGGAAATGCCTGACCACCTAGGTGACGATCTTCCCCTGAGTCACCTAAGTGCTGGAATTTCTCCGGAATCAGATGCACTGGGCAGTTCCGGAAAAGGTGACTCGCTGCTCGGCAGTTAAAACAGAGTCCCTTATTTTTCTGAAGGCTTTTCGGTCTCTGGAAGACATAGTAGATCCCAGCTGCATCGGTTCCTGATCAATCTCTAACACCTCGTTGGATATGAAGGGTGGAGCAGGTACCTAAAGCTGTTCCCTTTGGCGTACGCGGAGGCGACAGTCATGCCGAATAGTCATAAACTCTTCCAGGCTTTTGGGTTGCGCATAACCAATCAACAGATCTTTGAGTGTCTCAGGTAGACCCTGCCGAAAAAAGACACTGAAGTGCTGGGTTGTTCCACTGTGAGGGTCCTGACCTGCGTCTGAACTCGGAGCAGCAGTCTTCCACTGGTCGCTGCCACTGACATAGAGACAAGAGGTTGGCTTTGACACGTGACTTCTGGTTCATCATATAAAAGTCCCAAGACTTGAAAAAATTAATCAACAGACAGAAGTTCAGGAGAGCCTGGGTTTAAGGAGAAGGCCCCAGCTTATGGAGTCCCCTGAAGCAAAGAAATGATGAACCCCACACTTTGCTCCTCAGATCCAGATGAACGGTACAACCTGCAACTCTCTTGGAAAGTCACGAAAGTACTGCTGTCTCCAGAGAAATGATCCGGCAGGTTGAGCTTGGGTTCCACACTGGGGTATACAGACATGGCACCCCAGGAGAACATATACTCCTGCAGCTGGACCCATTGAGTGAGATCCTGAACCAGTTGCTTCAGGCCATTCATCTGGTCCACTAATGCCTTCATTGGTTCCATAGTAGAAAGGGAAAAAATATGGGTTGCTGATTCTGTATAGGATGCCCTAGTGTCACCTTGGCTTACACTCCCAAGGGGGCAACCCCCGGAAAGGGACCCCGTACCAAACCTTTCCTGATTGGGCCCTAGTGAAACGTGTGCCAAAGAGACAGAAGATAAACGTATGACAAGAACAGACACCACAGATAACAAATAAAGAATAGTCGTACGGGCTGAGGTCAAACCAGGAATATGCAAAGTACCAAAGGACAGAAAATGAAAAGGAAAGTAACCAGAAAGACAAGTCAAAATCCGAGAACCAGCAAAACGACATAGGAGAACAAAACAGACAGCTAGGAAACGAAAAACAATCACCAGCAGGGAAAAGGCGCAGGAAGATTTTTAAAAAAACCCCCACAGTGAGGCCAAGTGCTTAACCCATTAAGCATAAAACCGCCCCTCGAGCTGCAAAAAAACCCTTTAAAAGGGCCAGTAGTGCAGTCCTGACAATTCTAGCACAGTGGGATGGCTCTCTATTTTTCCTAACAAAAAATCTGCCCCTTAAAGTTTGTGCCAACCTCATCTAGTGGCTGGTGTCTCCAGTTCTACTTCAAGGGAATAATTTTTTCCCTCCACAGTGGCTGATCACCACTAATGACAACTTGGGCCTAGGGGTCCCCCAGAAATTCTTTCAATCAATTACGGGAAACCAGGGCCTTTTTTCAAAGGGCTGTAATTAACCCCCTCTCCTCAGGTCACCCAAAAAAACACCCAGCGCACCTTATGCCTTGCTCCCCTTCCGGGGGCCTTAAAAAGGGGGTTTTGTCTCATTACATGATTAAAGTTACCACAGTCTGTTTTCACGGGGGTCGGGGGGCCCGTGCCCCCGGCCCACATCCCCCCCAGGGGGCGGGCCGGGGGGCCCCGCGGGGGGGCCCGCGACCACCCCTCTGCGCCTCGGGCCCCCTCCTTACCGGCCCGCTCCGGTGAACGCCGCGCCTCCTGTCCCGCCGCGCGCGGGGGGGGCCGCCGTTTAAGGCCCCCGCGCGCCGGCTTCTCAAAATTTAAAAAGGGCCAGGTCCCGTTTTTTGGTTTTGTCGGGCCTGGCCTATTTAAGGATCCCCCCATATTTCCCTGCCAATCTTTTGGGTGTTTTTTGGTGTGTCAGAGATTTTGGAGTTCCGTTTGATTCCCGTGTACCAGTCCGCTTGCTTATTTTTCCTGACCTTTCCCGTTCCGCGCCCCCTACCCCGCCCGTCTCTGACTACGAACCCCTGCTGCCGCCCTGACCTTCTGCCTGTCCCTGACTACGCCCCCGGATTACGTTTTTTGTAACCCCCGTTGTACCCCGGCCGCCCTCACAACAAATCCGTCAGGGGGAACGACCTGGTAGCCTCACGCCGCAGCAAGCCCCTCCCGCTTTGCGGCGGCTCTGGGAAAAGGGGGGTACTTTTGAAATCCGTCCCTGGCGGGCTTACATCATCGCTTTCTTGGCCCCGCGGATCCACTCCTCCCCTTTAAAAAAATTTTTTTGGGTTTTACTTTGAATTCGGGGGATTTTACTGGTTTATATAGGTGCCGTAGAAGTGGTCTGTATTGGCGCCTTCAGGAAAATTCAAACAGGTCTGTAGCTATAGCGACAATATAAGAGGGAAATCTGAGAATAGGTAGGACACTGTTAATGGACACATATTGCAAAGTGACTTGTTTTTGCAAGATCTTTAACATAAAACGCAATCCTTGTAGTGAGACAACCCCTTTAAGGGCCTTCCATAGGGCCGAATTCTCAGTTAACTATTTATTCCAGTAGTGTAGAACTGGATCGCCGACTTCCTCAAACGGACCTCAGTGGGTCCCTCAGAGTGGTCATTCCTGCCAGAGGTGTTTCGTTGTCACAATTGAGGGACTCCAGATGTCAATCTGTTCATGTCCTGCATCAACTACCATTTTGTGTCCAGGCCCTGAGACCCTCTGGTTCTTGCTGTGGATACAAAAGTCTTTCAATAGAGTCAGTTTGCAGGTGGAGTCTGTTTGCTTATACACGTCAAGAGCGAGAGGGTTCCAGCCATACTCTTTGCTCCAGATTGGCATCGCAGGGCTTGGCACATGGACCTCATCGCCCTGTTGGCAAGTGCCCCATAGCCCCTCCCTCTGCGCCCAGACCTTCTTTCCCAAAGTCCTGCATTTGACGGTACGGCTTTTGAAATCACAGTTTTGAAATGTCATGGTTGTTCAGACTCCATGATTTGGGCCATGATCCGTGCCTGCAGGGCCTCCCATTCTCAGGGCAAGACTTTCTTGCAAGGAGTTGCTCGCTCCATCCCAGCTGTTCATATGCCATGGAGGTTCAATCTTGTTTTAAATGCTATGCAGGATTCTCCTTTTGAACTGTTGTGGGAGATTTTCCTTCACTTACTTTCTTGGAAGGTGCCCTTCCTTGTGGTCATTACATCATCCATTGAATGTCTGAACTGGCGACTCTCTCATGCAAATTCTTCTTTTTAGTTCTTCATAAAGACAAGATTTTGCAACATCCCATTTCTTTGTTTCTCCCCAAGGTGGTCGCCCCTTTGTACCTTTACGAGGACATAATTCTTCCCTCATTTTTTCCCTTCCTGTCGCACTCTAGAGAATGGTCTCTGCATTGTTTGGATGTTGACAAGGGCTTTTAGATCTATCTCACCGCCCCTGAATCTTTTAGGCGCTCCAACTCCCTCTTCATTATTCCTGATGACCCATGTAGAGTTCTTTTGGCCTCTATGGCTGCCATTGCCAGCTGGATTCAGTTTGCAATCTCGGAGGCATACCAGTCAATGAGTAAACCTCTTCCATTTTGGGTCACTGCTCATTCCATTCCAGCAGTCGGGCCTCCTGGGTAGTTCGGCATAATGCCTCAGCTTCCCAGGTCAGCAAGGCTGCTACCTGGGCCTCTCTTCACACCTTCACTAAATTTTACTAAATTCATACCCTGACTTCAGCTAACACAAGCCTGGGTCATAAGGTACTTCAGGCAGTGGTGTGCTAGCTGATTCACACTGCTTTCTAGTTTCTTTTTATACCCACCCACTGGGACTTCTTTTGTACATCCCAGGATGCTCTGTCCACTAATGATACTGATAAGAAATTTGGATTTTTGTACTTATCGTAAATTCCTTTTCTTGTCTGATTCATTGGGGAACACAGATCCCTTCCTCTTTTTTTCTTGTGCTATTTAGATTCTCATTTTGACATTCTCTTCCAGAAATCTGACTGTGCTTCATCCTTAGTACTACTGCTTTTGCACCAGCCTGGAGTTGTAAGAAGGGATATAACCCGCCTAGCTGGAGCAAATACTTTTGGTTTACACCTACTGTCAGCCAGCTAAGGTGACAGCCTATATCCATTGTCGGACTAGCCTACTGGAGAAGAACAAAAATAAAACAGTTGCGGTCCGCCGCTCCGATAATTTTTATTTTTTGTCTTTGAGTCTGTGAGCAGGCTTAATCGTGGGGGGATTGGGAAAAGAAAGTGAGCATACTTGAGGCTTATTGGATTCTGGTGTTAAATGTAAGGCACCCTATATATTAACTTGTGCTAGCTACTCAGTATATATCTTGTATGGTTTTTTTTTATAAATAGTTATTTTTTTATTTTATTTTGTAGCTAAATTTAAGGTACTCTAAGTGATCTAAGTTTTATATATATATATATATATATATATATATATATATATATATATACATATTAATATAAATATATATATATAAATGGAAAAAAGAGGCTGCACTTCACAAAAAACCGGGTGCAAACTGGCAATAGACCATGCCACAGGCCAAAAATTAAAAATCAAGGAAAATCCAGTTGCACTTACAGATGAATAAGATGAAAAAAATGGCGTGCTTTATTGCATGTCCTCAAAAGGCAACGTTTCGGCTCACTCAGAACCATGAATATGTATGAACACAAATTAGCAACATAAAAATATAAACATGTCCTATAAGTAACCATCAAGTGTATAATCAAATATAACAATGTGATACAAAGATACAATAATGTGAAATATCATCAAATATATCAAATACAAAGTGCCACACAAAGTGAAAAGTAAACAAATATATAAATATACATATGTGTTGTGCAGAATATATTACCATATAAGAGAAAGGGGCAGGATGAGCTCCTCCTATCATACATATTTAACGTTACCTCTCCAGGCAAAGCAATGTGCATCTCGGCGTCTACAAGCAAGCACTGCGCATGTCTGAACCTGAAACATCGCGGGAGTATGCAGCGGAGCCCGCCGCATCTCGCGCATGCGTGTTAACATGAAGGGACCTCAAGAACCATCTTGAGTAATGGCAGGTCCAGCGGTATCGCTACCACAATATGGTAATACTGCGGGCAGCGCAACGTTAGGACCGCCCAATCAAAACAAATACAAAAACAAAAATAAAAAATAAAACTAATATAGTTCTGGACGGCCAATATAGTGGGACGGCTAGTGCATAACAACGTGCGCACACATATGGTGAACACACATCGAAATGCTCAAGTAAGTCATGAAAGGGAATGGTAATTCACCACTCCAGATCACGACCAATGCCCTACACCTATTTTATAGGTATCCCCAACCAGTGCCGCAAATTATTGTAGCATGAAAAAGTCCCAGCAACTTAGGTGACTCCTCACCGTCTGTAATCTCAAAAAAATTAATAAATAAAATAAAAAAATCATAAACCAAAAAATAAATAATAAATAAATAATAAAAAAACATAAAGAGTGTCCCTAGGTTTAGACATGCGCAACGCAACCCGTAAAGAGCCGAAAAGACACAGAAAAACTCATTTTAAAAAAAATCTTTATTAATAAAAGTAAAAAATAAAAAAAAATTAAAAAAAAAGGGAAAGAATTTTTTTTTCTATTTTCCATTTTTCAAAATAGGAGGCAGTTCATGACTTCCCACTCAAAGAATCTGAAAACAAAAAAAGAAAGAAAGAAAAAATTAACATCATAAAATAAATAATATACATCAAAAAATATTTCAATTAATAATGACTAGTGTTGAGCGATTATTATCGACAAATTTGAAATCGGCACAGTTTTTATGGTGATCAGATTTTTTAGATCATGCGATAATTTAGGTTAAAATCTGTGCATCATCTATTAAGATCACGCCTTTTTCGGCGCTTCCTGTAATTTTGGCGGCCAGCAAATCAGATTACAGAATAGAGCAGGGTGAGATGTGTGTGCGACGTCATTACTGGGATGTGTATGGTTGCGATTGGCTGGAAAAATCACATGACCTCGTTTTACATAGAACAGCGTTTCCTGTTCAGCCTCAGTGTCTCCAAGCGTCTCAGAGCAGAAGGACGTGCGCTCTGCTTGTGTCCAAACAGCTCAGCGAAATTATTATATTTCTTCACAGAGAAACCTCTACTATTAGCTGTGATCCTTACAATTTAGTTAGATTAGAGATTGGAAGATTTTATATAGTTAGGTAGAAAATTTTAAAGGAGCATCTACCGCTGTAAAGTCACGGAGGGGAGTGGAGGGGGGGCCCCCACGGGAGAACACAGACAAGCTCTATAAAGAATACTGGATAAAGTTCACCAAGACTTAGTGTAGACATTGCAATAGCTTTATTATTAACAGTTTTCTATTGAAATATTTCCTGGATATTGGGCAGCCTGAACTTAAATTAGAATCCAGCAAGTCAGCACAGGTTGATAGGTGCCAAAAATACCTTGTAATATCCGAATACATTACAGATACGTGTTTTTTGACTTTGGTGCACTACAGCTTTGTTCATTGAGGCACCTTGCACTTAAATGTGAATACTGCAATTTTTTAGTCACCACAGGTGAATTGATAGGTGCCAAAAAATACCTTTTATTATCCGAATGAATTACAGATACGTGTTTTTTGACTTTGGTGCACTACAGCTTTGTTCATTGAGGCACCTTGCACTTAAATGTGAATACTGCAATTTTTTAGTCACCACAGGTGAATTGATAGGTGCCAAAAAATACCTTTTATTATCCGAATACATTACAGATACGTGTTTTTTGCACTTTTGCCCAGTCCAGATTTGTTGATAGAGCCACCTTGCAGTTAAATTTGAATCCAGCAATTGTGTAGTTACCACAGGTGAATTGATAGGTGCCAAAAAATACCTTTTATTATCCTAATACATTACAGATACGTGTTTTTTTCACTTTTGCCCAGTCCAGATTTGTTGATAGAGCCACCTTGCAGTTAAATTTGAATCCAGCAATTGTGTAGTTACCACAGGTGAATTGATAGGTGCCAAAAATACCTTGTAATATCCGAATACATTACAGATACGTGTTTTTTGACTTTGGTGCACTACAGCTTTGTTCATTGAGGCACCTTGCACTTAAATGTGAATACTGCAATTTTTTAGTCACCACAGGTGACTTGATAGGTGCCAAAAAAATACCTTTTATTATCGAATACTCAGAACTGTTTTTTTACTTTTTCCCCCTCA